>VZRZ01005622.1:105266-128638 GCA_013398175.1 Climacteris rufus
GGAACTTTGGACTATAAGTCAAACTGCTGAGATTAGATAAAGGGAACACTATTGTTCAATCATCTCAGGTCTGAGGAGGAGTAAACAAGACAATGCATCCACAAGAAAGCCAAACCCAGCAGCTGTGGTGATCATCCTTGGCTAGGTTCAGGGTGGGGCATGTCACAGCCCAGAGCTAAGAGAAAGATTTCACCTCCAACTGAGCTGGGGTGAAGGAGGCTTTAAGTGTGGTGTAACCTCTGATCAGAGGCACTTAACTCCCATCCTGCAGGACCTCAGCTGTGGAACCCCCAACCCTGAGAGAGCTACGGGACACTCACAGGAGGGGCAGCTGAGGGGGTGTCATAATCCACCAAAGACCCCCTGAAGTGCACCCCAGACTCATTCCTGAGGCCTGGCACCACAGGACTGCACGTGATGCAACAGATCCAGGGGCTGCTGCAAGAAACAATGACAACCTGCCCCCCTGCCCAGGGGAGCTATCTGGGTTTTCCTACCTAGCCTGAGCGTATATTATTAATCTGTGGGATTCTGTAGTTCTTGGGGGACATTCACAACCAAGAAGACCAGCTGGAGAGGATCAACATAACATGGTTGGGATCCATGGAATGGTGATATTTACTTTCTCTGGCATTCTCTTTCTGTCCCCCCACCTCTTCTCTTTCCTTCTCTTACCTTTTCTCTCTCTCTCCCATCTTTACTATCAAATAAAATCCATACTATTGACACTGGCATATGGTCTCATTTGCATCTTAATTCAGGCAGAGAAATGTCTAAATAACCTTGATAAACCAAACCTAAACCTCTTGGTCTTGGCCTTGGTCTTCTTCTTGTTCTTCTTCTTGGTCTTGGTCTTCTTGGTCTTGGTCTTCTTGTTCTTCTTTTTCCTGTTCTTGTTTTTTTTTCCTTGTTGTTGTTGTTGTTCTTGTTTTTGCTCTTGTTCTTTTTGATCTTCTTGATCTTCTTCTTCTTCATGTTCTATTTTACTTTGCTTCAATTGTCAAACTTTTTTTATCTCTGCCTACAGGTTTTAACTTTTGTTTCTCCTCCCCATTCCACTGCAGAGGATGGAGAGAGGATTGGTGAGTGAGTGGCTGCATGATGCTTAGTTGCCTGCTGGTCTTATACCACAACAGAATCAAGGTCATAAATTTGCCTTAGGTTGTTTTCAAATGAATGGCTATTTCTAAAAAGGCACCCTGTCAGAGATGTTTTTCCCACACATACATATAGCACACTGGAGCATTGGAGGTGGCAGCACAGGTAACTGCAGAGAACTGAGCTCAACCAGCAGCTGTATGATGCCTCTTTGGACAAAGAGGGTTTGTTTGTCCCTGTTTTCAATTGTTTTCAGACTAGGGGTGGTCACATCACGCCACAGGAGAGCTGCTCACCATATTACCTTTTTTTCCTGAATATGTTGTGGCACAGGTGTTATCTTCAGGAAGCATTTTTTTTTTGGTCCTGGTGGTGAGTACCCTTTTGTGGGTAAAATACCTTCTCTTTTGTATATACTTTTGCTATTAATACTGATGTTGTTATTGTGCTTCTAGTAAATTATTTCAACTCATAATCTCTCGTTTATTGCCCCTTTCTTACCCAAAGGGACAAGGGAAGGGGAGTGGCTTATTCAAAATTTAATTTTTCTACCTTACTGTGCTGGTTTTAACCCCAGCAGGGAAATTAAACTGTGGTTCTTGACAAAGGGTCTATGTTTTACCTGTTTTTAGGTCAATCATGTTTGGGTGTCTTTAGGCAGAGAATGACTGACTCTACAAGCAGAATATACATAAACAAAATATATAGAACAGTTATTCATTATATAGTACCCACAAAAGATAGCTAAATATTACCAAATATTAGACTAAGCACTTGTGTGCTCACCATCTCAGTAGACGAGACACACACTATCAGCCCTGTGGCTTCCACAGAGGACTCAAAGTGCTAGAGAAAAAACTCGGGCCTCCAGCTGTAGTTCCATCAATGGCATCAACATCTCCTGGCTGGGATCTCATCACCCTTGTCCTCTCTTTGCCTGCTAAGTCTCATGCCTTTCCATGCTATTTTCCCTTCTGAATCCTTGAGCCACTAATGATCTGACTTGAAGCACTCTCATCTCTAATTCTGTCAATTCTCATCTCTGTAACCTTTCTCTTTTTCCTCTGTGAAGCCCTTCCTCAGTATTGTGAGTACAGTTTATACAATTGACTCAGACCAGAGCTGGTCTCAGTGCCTTGGTACATGGACAGCTAAACCCTTGGGAGAGAGGGGAAGCTTAGAGAACAAGTTACAGCCAATTGCTATGAGAAAGTGGTTAGTAAAATGGAAAAGTTGTCCTCCTCCATGTTTTAACTTACTTTATATTGGAAAACAGAGTAATTATCTCCTGGTAACAGAGTCTGTTATCAGGAGATGATTCCCGGCTGTAGCTTTGGAGTGGACAGAAACTTATGGTTGTTTCAACAGGACTTGTCATCCTGGTTCAGTTTGCTCAGCTTGGAGAGGATGCTGCATCTCTAAGCTTGAGTTTGATATTTTCTTTTGGCAGGATCTGTGTCCAGAGTAGAGTTTTTTGATTGCTCTTCAGAGACGCGTGGCTTTCCCTCTGGATTACTGAGGAAATTTAGACACTTAATTACAGATCAGTTTTCAAAGGTTCAAGAGTTATAGCATGATGCCATACAAGAGTGATTATCACAATTTCATATTGGACCTAGACCGATTTCCTTCAGAGAGTATCATAAGACTCAGAACTCCCATGTGAGCTGACACAGGGAGTCAGAGTGAAAAGTCATACAGATTTCCTATTAAATGTATTGCTGCACTTGCAAGAGGGCAGAAGGATTTCAATAAGGTTACATTTAAACCGTCTGTCACTCTGGGGCTTGTTGTTTAGTTTAGTTTAGTTTAGTTTAGTTTTGTTTTGTTTTTTGTATTTTGTTTCTTTCAGTGAGAACCTTCTGAATTCTCAGGCACTATATCTGTATTCTCATCAGGAGGGGTGAGGAGTTTCACTGATCCTGGCTGAGGCACTTGACCTAGACAAAACAGAGGTTTCAGCTGTGTAAGAAAACTGTTGTGGAGAGAAAAAATAAAAATCACAAAAACCTCACACTATAATAAAAGCACTTCAAAACTAAACTGGGATTTTGAAGCTCCTTTCCAATTCAGCAAACTGTATAAACTGTGAGTAGAAAGTCAACATTTCTAATAACTGAATGCAATTCCTTTAACTGCTGCTGCAACCCTTGTGACACTAATTCTTCCTAGCCTGTTCTTAGCAATATATTACTGAATCATACTGCAATGTGAGATAGCCAGGGCTGGAAACAAGGACCAGGCACACAGCTAATATGCTGCTGTAGAACGGATGCATTTTACTTTGAAGATTGTGATTACTGTTTGTCTGTGGGGAATGACAGTATGTAATATACTAATTTTCTAGAAATTCTTCACCCCCCCAACACTACATAAGCACATAATTTTAAATTTGTACTCATACAGAGAGAAAAGAATTCCCAAGAATTAGTTTTTCTTTCTTTTTTTGTCTTAAAAAGATTGATTGGTTGTAACTGACAGCTTCTACTTTTTGAAGAAATAGAGATTAGAAATAAGTAAAAAGAGATAACATGATCAGATACTGACATGAAAATAATATAGTAATGGATTTAAGTAATTTGTATTTTAATATCTGTAGATAATTACAAAATAAATCGCTTTAAAATGTTTTTTGGTCATATAAATTGTTATATATATTTTCCTTGTGAGATTTTACTGAACAATGAGGCCTTAATGCTTTGCAAGAAGTATTTTTCATAGTTCATTATGAGTGAATTTCTATTATGTATTAATTTCATCTTTTCCTTTATGATCAATAATATGAACAGTGAACTTTCAGTCTGAGAACCTCCAGATAATGTAGCAGTTAATTTAATAATAATGTCCATAAGTTTGATGAATGATGATAAAATATGTAATTAGCAAAATGGTGCTTTACATTTTTCAAGCTTTCTGAAAAGTCATACTACTTTCCAAGTAGGTTCATAAGAAATAAACAAACTTATAAGCTTTTAGGTAGTTCAGGCCCATCGTTGTGCACTGTTTTTTTCAAAAATCTTACATATTTTGTTCTCAGAAGTGGCCTTTTAAGCAATTAGTTACTTTATTGTCTTCATTTTCATTTAAATGCTGAACAATCAGGATAATTAGAATGAATTCAACATTGTCATATTATGCTAATGGCAATTCTACCACTTATCACTACCATCTTGCAGGCACAATGTTATCAGAGAAATATGACTGGTCCATTTTCTCACTTTAAGGAAAGACTTGAAATGGATCTAAACCAGTAAGAACTGTCATCTTCCCAGTGCAAATTAATGCAATTTCTGATGAAGAATTGTCTCTTAAATACTGGTGTCTTTGTGTTTCAATTCAGTTTTTTAGTTCCTTCACAATATATATAAAGACTGACTTTGAACCATTCATTTTTGTTCATATAAATTTATGGGCCAGACTTGTCATAGTTCTATTTCACATAAATAGGATAGTTACACACGGCATTTAATTCAGTTCAAGCGCTATTTACCTGAACTATTTAGTTTTAAGTGAGCATTTTACCATGTATTTCTTAAGTGTTAAAGGTAAAAGAAGCAGAAGTATATTTTTATAAGGGAAGTTTCTTGGTCAGTTGAAGGAAAATGGAGTCTTCTCTGTAGATCTTCAGTACAATGGTTTACCACTACACATAACTCACTCCTGGGAAACATTGCCTTAAGGAAGATGCAACAGCTTCTCTTCAATATGGCTTGTCTGGAGGCCAGAGAAGTGAAAAAACAAACAAAAAAAAATCTAATTTATCCATTTAGACTCATGTCCTTATTAGTAGCATGGTTATACCGTACACATTAAACAGCTTTTACTCTGAGTTCAACTTTTGGTTAGAGCCAATTCTATAACTCACAGCAAGCTGTTTCTGATGCTTGTGCCTGCAGTTCCCATTCATTAGGGTTATCATGATCTTATCTCTTCAGCTTTTTCAATTACTTCATTGAGGTTTTTCACTGCCATCCATTCTTATGGTAAGACTGGCTTTGTCAAGGAAGCAGGAGAAAAATTTAAAAATTATTCAAAATTATTTCTGTTTTGGAAATCCTGGATAGGATTCTGTCACAAATACAATGTGTTTGGAGCATGCTAGGCTTATCATGTGTGTACAGACCCACTAAATCACATGTGCACAGTGTACTGATGCTTCCCAGAAGCAGCAAGCTCACTATGCCTGTGCTGCAAAGTTAATCTTTACATGCACAGTGAATGTGTCTGGAAATTTTGGACATCCCATCTGGGGGCACAAACTTCTCCGGTTCCCAGACAGAGAAAATTTCTTGACAGAAAAGGGAGGACATATCTGAGGAAATCCAGACATACTGTCTCTAGTTAAAACTGAGATGAAAACTAAAAATACCCCAAAACTGTCGGGGTCAGTGTTTAGTTACTTGTTATGTCTTTGGAAAGAGAGAGAAAACCCACTGTATTTAAAAAAATATAATGTTAAATTCTCTCCCCCTGACTATTTCCCCTTTTCTGACAAAAATTTTCTGAGTGGTCTTACACTCCTCTCTCCCTATTTCCCAGTCACACTCTCCCCATATCCCATGCCTTTTTAGAATGTTTATCAAACATTCTATGTTTTTGTCATAATATTTCTGAAATTATTTCAAGTTGTTCTTATTAAACTACTCTTTAAATGTCTTGTTAAAATAATTCTATTTTACATTCGTTTGCTTAAAATGTTGGGTCATTTCCTGGTCTGTTACTTTCAGACAAGTGTAAAGGAGGATTTTAGACGATTTCAGAATGATTAGTTAATCTAGCCTACCTTGAAGGAGACTGCAACAGTTGATTTGTCATAGTCTGAACTCACTGAAACATTTGAAGAAACTCCATTAACTTCAGTGGAACAGGTCCCAAGAGAGCTGACTTGGAAGGATGCCCTCCTTGTCTACTGCTTGTCAGCAGAGAGGATCTTGTGAGTACAGTGGAGATTGGTGGCCAATTTGGTCACAGTGACCACAAAGAAATAGAGTTTAAAATCTATGTTGACAGGAGGAAAAGTACCAGAAAAACTTCAGTTGTGGACATGAGGAAAGCAGACTTCAGGCTGCTCTGGGAATTAGTGAGTAAGGTCCCCTAAGAAAATGTTTTTGCAGGTGCTGGAGTCCATCAGAGTTAGTTACTTTTTAAACATCACATCCTAAGGGCACAGGAACAGGCAATTCCCAAATGTCAAAAGTCAAGCAGGTGAGGCAGGAGGCCAGCTTGGCTGAACAGGAGTCTTCTCTTGGAAATAAGGAACAAAAGGTGGAATACTCAGTGGAAGCAAGGTTGGGTGACATGAGAAGACTGTAGAGATGCTGGTTGCCACTGTAAGGAGATAACTCATGTGGCCAAAGCTCAATTGAAGTTGGCCACCCAACGGTGAGGGACAATAAAAAGAGTTTTATCAAATACATTAACAGCAATAGGCAGAGTAAAAATAATAAAAGCCCCTTAGAGAATGAGGATGGCAACCTCACAAACAGGGACTTGGACAGGGCAGAGTAATTTAATACATTCTTTACCTCCATCTTCAACATGGATGATAGATCAAGGGGATCTCAGTGCCCTGAAACGGAGGACCATGAATGTGAGAGTGACCAACTCCCAGCTGATCCTGAACTTGTGAAGGAGCTGTTTCTCCAGCTGGACTGTACAAATATATGGAGACCTCCCACATTATATACTGAGCATGATGTCATTTGGTCAGTTTGGGTCATCCGTTCTCGCTGTATCTCCTCACAGCCTCCCATGTACCCCCACCATTCTTGCCAGCATGGCAGTATGAAAAGCAGAAAAGGACTTGGGTCTGTGTAAACCTGCCTCAGCAATAGCAAAAACATCTCTATATTATCAACTATGTGTTCAGCACAAATCCAAACCATAGTCCTATACCATCCAAAATGAAGAAAATTAACTCTATCCCAGCCAAAACCAGCACATATAGTTTAAAAACAGAAACAGAAAATACAGATTGTATAGTCCTTTAAAAGAGCAAAGCTTTATATACACACACACACACACACATATATATATATATATATTACTATATATACACACTATATATAAGGCACATATTTTCTTAGAAAATTGGATTTCATTTTCCTGAGAAGGTGATAAGGCACTGCAACAGGCCTCCCAGAAAATTTGTGGATGTCTCATCCCTGGAAGTGTTAAAGGACAGGTTGAATGAAGCTCTGAGTAATCAGGTGTCCCTGCCTACAGCAGGGGAGTTGGAACTAGATGACCTGGTAAAATCCTTTTCAGTCTAGACCATTCTATCACTTTATAGCTATTATGCCTCTTGCCAACAACAAATATTTTTGTATTCCTGACTATGGACATCTTGATACCAAGAATAATTTTCCATTGTTTAAACATCCATTTAATTGTATATTCTTTTACTTTTCTATCTTAAAATCTGCAATACTTTTACAGATTTTTATGTATAATGTTATAAAAAGATTTGTGTTAGAAAATGTTAGACATATCAACTGAAGTCTCTCTTGCATAAATCTCTTAACTGAGTCTATATCTTTCTATTCATATACAATATCTAAAATCTACAGGGACATCTTAGTACATATTATGCAGATGACTCTGTTATTTATGGAATGGGATCGCTTACTCCCCAGGTGGCTGTAAAACTGTAATCTCAGTTCGACAAGAGACAAATTGGTTTAGAGAAAACAAATTATTCTGAAGTCTTTAGAAACCTAAGTGTTGTTGGAACATGATAACATGGTAACTAAATCTAGGAGATGATGATTTAATCATTCAGGACCCATGCATTCATTTCAGCCTCAAACTTGGTGGCCTCTGCAGAACTCAATTAAATTCATCATGTCCTTCCAAAACTCAGTGGACACAGTACTGTGGGTGTGATCTCTCACTGCCTTCAAACTATGTGACCAGGCTCACTACTGGTTTGTGTCCAACTTTGCAGTCTGTCAAGACCACCAGACTCTCTCTCCAGAGCTGTTCCTCAATCTGCCCATCCCTGTCTGTAATATTGCAAGATGTTATTCCTTCTTGGGTGCAAACTTTGCATTTGTTATTGAGTAAGAAATGCATGGCAGTTATATTAGAAGTAACAGTGACAATATGCAATGGTGGTTGGTGTGGTTTGAATCAACCAACCATTCTTTTACCAATTTTGAAAACATCATGCAATGTAAAGAATACTGTGTCAGCAAATACTGAAGACTCAGATTTTCTTTCTCTTGTCCCCATCACTTTGATACTAAGCCATTCAAAAATAATAAAATCCACTTTCCTCCCTGTTATTTAAAGTTGTTAATGAATTTATTCGAGCACAAAATCCAAGTAATAAGACTGTAATAGAAATCATTCTTTTACATCCTGATTTCTTCCTCATCCTCGTTTTGCAGCTCATAAAAGTTATTAGACACAGAAAATAAGAGAAAAAAGATCTATCTTGTTCTTTTAAATACAACACTTTTATATGTAAATTTGCCAGATTTTTTAAATGAATTTGAATTCTGTAGCTACAGAGATTATTCATAAATCAGATATACAGAGTTCATTCATCCAAACAGAAAAATCGAATATCAGTCTGGAGATTTTTATTTTTTATTTGGTAACACTTAAATTCTTAGTTGCAATTTTTTAAATATAGATTATATCCACTGAGCTGTACATAGCACTAGACCACCCAAGAGTTTTCTATATCAGTCCAATATGATAAAAGTCAGTTTTCAATACATGGTCAGAATGCAGAGTAGGTCAGGCAATATCATAAAATTAAGGACATTGGAACATTAAGAAAACAATTCTCCCTTTTTCTACAAAAGTAATTTAGGTATAGATGGATCCCAGTTGCTGTATTTCCTATCACATTAACCTAAGTTATACAGTGGAAAATTTATGGCTAGAAGTTAAGCAATTTGTTTTGAGCAGCTAAGCAACCACTATAATTTTTTGGCTTCATTTCAATGATAATGATGCATAAATAGAGAGTGGAAACTTGTGTTTTGTTAGCAGATTTGTCAGGCTAGGTTAGTTTTATAGGAACAGTATTTTGCAAGCTTTCCAAACCATCATTTAAAATAATTCAAGAGTTGAAGAAGAAGATCTTACAGCCTCAGGGAGAATAAAACAGGGGACAAGAAAATGGGAATTCTTGTAGTGTGTTTTTTTTTACTTTTTAACAACAGATATATCTGACTATAACCCACTTCCAAAAAGAGGATGAAGTAGGAAGGAAATGGGATATATTTGAATCTTCTGTGCCTCATTCACAACAAGACCAGGAGAATTAGAAAGAGTGCCCAAAGTTACTCAGAAGACAACCCTGTCCTAATAGTCTGTTCAGCAATTCCCTTGAAGTTAGGAGGTGTCACTGTCATCCAGCAGGGATGAACATCTGTATACTTGCAGACCATGAATTGAGCCAACTGAAACTCAAGGGCAGATAACATGAATATATGCTGGAATTATTGTTGGTTGCATGAAAGCAGCTGATTCTGATAGGGATAGAAAGTTTTGAGACTTTATAGCACAGTGTGGGTTCTTGCACAATTTCTTATCTGAGCATGAGCTAAGGAAAAAAGGCATCTGGAAACTGAAAGAGTGAATCCAGCTAGCAAGAAGCCACTGGGTTTTGGTTTTCTGATAAAGGAAAAACATTTGCATTTTTTAGTTTAAAAATATGAACTTTTCTTTGCATGCTATAAAGATATTCAAGAGACATATGGCACATTTTAGACCATTTAAAAAGTACTGAAAGATCAAAGGAGAAAGTGTGGTCTTAGATATGTGCACTGAGATGAAGAAGTATATACATGGTTCTAAACTATATTTTAAAAGTTTAAATTATTGTCCGAAGTTTAGTTTCATTATATTAGTTAGAAATAATACTGTATTCCCAAATTCCTGGTCAGGGAGGAAGTAACAGAAAATTCTTTTTCTAAAAATTATTAATTAGCTTTAGCAATTCTTTTGGGTTATTTCAAGACTGTGTAGGTACTCCACATTATTATTACATTTTATTTTTAACAAACATCTGTATGCTGTTTATGTAATGCTGGTCAGAATGGCTAATTTCACCGTTTTGATGATAGGTTTTGAAGCCTGTAACAACAACTTAGAAACTTAATTGAGAGTGGAATTTTGTCCTTGTCTTTAACTGACTTTAGAGGACTATAAAAAGCAGAATAGTTTCATAATCCTATGATTACCAAAAATCCTATGAGGATGTTAAAGGAAAAAAAAAAAAATCTGCTTAGGTACAGAAAAGTGTATTTACAACAAAACTTGTTCCAATACTAGAAATGGAATTTTGACTAATATAGGTCCTGACCTTGAATCTCTCAAGTCTGATCTCAAGTCAGGGCCCTGTCTATGTAAAAAAATTATTGTCTAAACCACAAGCAGTGGAAAATTCTTTGGTTTGCCAGTTAACTATGTCTAGAAGAAATAACCCCTGAAAACTACTTAAGCTGCTTGCAAATGTTAGAAAAAGTAATTTATATTTTATTAAGGCTCACATGTCTCTTAGTGAAATAAATTTCACCAATAATTTATTGAGTTGAAATATTTTTTTGGTTACAGGCTTTCCCTATTTATGTGTGTCTCATGTAATGTCTGAAGAATAAGCAAACAATATATTGTGAAATTTTCTCTTTTAGGGATGAGAACAGCTTTCTATGCACAAGAAAACTTGTAGACCTAAGAAGTGAAATCAGAAAGAAGTCAATAAACTGGGCAAAAAGGTATAAAAGTCCACAGAAATTCATAGAAGGGCTGCTCTTCTATATGACTAAGACAAGCAAGAAAACAGAAATTCCTGCCTGATGAAAAAAGGCCATGTATTTAATTTTTTTAAAGTGTTTGATACTTCCACCTCTAATGACAGACTATTCTTAATATGTACTTGTTTTTTTTTCAATCTATTAAATTTATCTCATGTTTCTAGGTATGATTCGAATAAAAAAGTCCCCACAAATTTAATTTTTAAAAATTATGGCTATACAGTCAAATTAAAGACAGACAGATATGGAGAACTGAAATCCCTGTCTCCGCTTAATAATGTATGCAATTAAGAAACATTTTATATCTGAATTTATTGTAATAAATACTACATGAAATACAGTGATCAGAGGTATAAAAGGAATACATAGTGTGAAAACTCACATAAGGTTGGTATTTTTATGAAGGTGAACAGATGTGTCTTTGTTTTTTTACACTATCTGGAAAAGCATGTGCATTTCAATCTACATAAGAAAATGAAATTCATGCCCACAGCATTAAGTTTCTAATACCTTCTACATTATTTATATTCATACTTATGAATCACTAAACAAAACTGCCAGAAAAATCATACAAAAAGACAGTCATGTTTAGTAAGATATCAGTTGATCTATATTTTGTTAGCTAGTGGATAGAGTACCTTTATCTCCTGGGAGAGGAGAACTTAAAACTATGATTTAAGAAATAAAATTGGCTCCAAGAATAGGTATGAATGCAACTCACTACATGAGTTGCCAATGCTGCAGAGGCAGTGGTCAAAATGTCCACAGCTCACTAATTTTCATGGGGTCTTTATGCAAGGAAACATGCAGTAGCCATTGAATTGACATTGTTGAGATCAATTTTAAGTTAATTGTACATTAAAAAAAAGCAACAAGAATTGTAAAGGTTGGTAAAAGACAGAGGAATAAGGTAAAGAAGTTTGTGTGCTAGAGTGTGTGAAAAAGATAGATTGTAGGGGAGTCTGGTTTATAAAGCAACAGTAAGAAGATGGGATGACAATAGGTAGAGAATACTGTTGTGATGAAAATATCCTATATATGCTTTAGGTCTTTCAAAAATTTGGTTGCCTTGTTAGAATCAGTTCTGACAAGTCCACCTTTGTTATTCATAATGAAGACTTCCAATAACATTCAAAACCATTACATAAAGTTAGGCATTTATATTACTTTTTTTTAGAATTTTATTGAAATATCTTATTAACTGCTGAAGTAATTGACATTAAAATTTCATGCATGAAGAGAAGGTCTTGATCGGGTCATAATTAAAAAATATATTTGTTCATTGTTAGTCTTTCAACTATTACCTCAGACAGAAAGTTGGCATCACCGCTCTCCCAATAAAGACATATCCTATCCTTTGTAATTTAGTAAAAGCATATGATCTGCACTAAACTTAGATGATTCTGAAAAATCAAGAGTCATTCAATGATGAAACTTTCTACCGTGACCTAAAGCTGAAAGAATACCCACTTTGAGAGAATTATATAAGCTGACTATTCAGAACAGTTGGAATTGTTTGATTGGTTATAATTCCATTTTGAATACTCACATTCCTGTCTATGTTTTTGAGACACACTCATGTTAAGGAGACTTCCCAGTCTGACCATTCACAAGATTCTCTGGTAGTCACGCTCCCAAGGACAGAGACTTCTGCTGCTGGAATTGAAGCCCCTTCAGAGCAGGTGGCTCCAGGCAGCAACAGGAGCCCCGCTTGACTCTGCACACATCACAGTCTCACACAGTCAGACCAGATTTCCTCACTGGTTCAATCCCAGGTTTCCCATTGCAAAGTCTCAGCTGTCTTGTTCCAAAAAGACTTTTATTCATGGCACAGTAACACAAAAACCACGCAAGCTGGTGCCTGTGAGGAGAACCCCGACAAAAAAACCCCTGGGGTTTTATACCTTCACAGTCTGCCCACACACAAGTCTCTCTCTTCCTCCCAAGTCTTCTGCTCCTGATGTGTCTCTCAGTGTCTATTCATCTGGCTGGTGCCACTGGTCTTCATGCCCTTTGTTAACCAAAACCTTGACAGGTCACAGCCCCTTGTTGGCTCTGGGCTCCCACACAGAGCTCAATCTGTACCTCAATCTGCATCTCTAACTGCAGCTTGTAAACTGAGCTACCTGCACCAGATGTATATTCCAACACCAAACCTCAGAGAAATTCAAATAAATGGTCACACTTTCAGCAGAAAGTGAAATTCGTCTTTTATTTGTATTGTCAGAATTATAATTTGCTCTTTGCTCAATTACTCTCAAAATTGTTCATCAATGTGCTACTAAATTATATTATAACAATTCAGGATGGTATAAAGTATACTTCTTTGCTAAGGTTTATTTGTCATTTTTCTTCAATTACTCAGATGCATGAGGAGAAATATATTTCGACCCGTCCCTGCTTTGTAATTTTATTGCAAGCATAAAACTCTTTTCTCAGGAAAAGAGAAGGAGACAACAAGATGAAGCAGACAAGAAGATGGCATAGATTCTTGATGCGAACAACATCCTTCTGAGAAGTAAATGTGAATTTTGAATTTTCTGGGCTTTATGAGATTTTAAACACAGGACTGGTCTTTTAAAATCACAACATTTCTTTCATTTTAAAAGAAAGTAATTAAGTTGTATATTATCTGAGAATCTCAAGCTAGTCCTTGTGAATTCAGTTTGCCATAAAATTTTTCAGTGGGTCAAGCCTCCTTTCTCATCCCTCTGTAAATCAAGAACACTAATAAGGAATTAAGATGCTGGAATTGTCACCCTTGCTGTCAGTTTAGGTGGCCTGGGCTGGCCAATGTGACACAATAGTTGTGCATTTCTGAAGCAGCAATTAGAGTGACAGCAGGATACTGAAGAGCATCAGAAATATCATCAGATGGCAATAGTTAGGCATAGGAATTCTATGCCTGGGCTTAACCAGTTGTAATAAACTGTAATAAACTTGCTCAGCCAATTTTAAGACTGCATGATTAAAAATATCTGATGAGGTAGTATTTTGACTTGGCTAAGTAGAAAGAAGCAATATGTTAAATTAATAGCTAGAAACTAATTTTTGGAGCCATAGTCATAAAAGTCTATTACATAGTATATACCCAGAATTGCCTATTTCTTAATATGTTAGAGCTAATCTGGTGTCAGATGCATGTACATTACGGATTATGGTTGCATGTAGAAAGAAGCACCATAGCTTAATTTTGTATGCTTCTTTGTGGTTCTTGGAATACACATCCAAATTTTGTTTTTACACTTGAGTTAATGAAGTTAATTACAGCTGTGGGTTCTAGGCACAAATTGCACGTATATAGAGTACTAGCTGCTGGAGGATCTTGTATTCGATTTGCAAGGAGAGATCTACAGATGGCTCCCTGTTGGACATCTTAGCTTCTGCTTCACCGGGAGGGAAACTGCTTTGAGAAAACCAGCAGCATGTCTCAAGTGTGTATTGTAAGATTTCAAGTGCAAACTAAATTTGCACTTAAAAGAAACCCTTCAAAGAAACCCTGCAACACACTAAGAAAATAATGCATCCACTGTTTGAGTTCACAAATGAGCAAGTAAATGTGGCCTCTTAGCCTCTGTACTTTGTATGTCCCAGTGCTCAGACACTCACTTTGGAATACAGTCTCTGCTTTTCTTTTTATTCAGATGGATCTTAAATGGCAAAGCATATTAAACTTCTTAAGTTAAGAGAGTTCAGGTAATCTAATTAGGTAATCAGGTAGTCTCCTTTTTCAATTTTTATGGATTTTAAGTTTGGCATTACTTATATTCGATTTCAGTGGTAGGAATAGAGATTGCCCTGCTTCTTCCACAGAAAAATACTATTTATTTTTTAAATGAGCACAAGCTGCCACACCTGAAAAGATAAAGAAAACCTTTTGCAGTGCTCAAAAAAAGTGTTTATTGATTATTTTTTCCTTCAGGGATGGATTTGTTCCAAGTCCTTTATGGATATAACAAAATGCCCTGCAGGCTTCCATGCCTCAGCTCTGTACAAATATTGCATTTCATTTGCACCCTGAAGGCCGTATTTCTTGCTGGCTATCTATTTGCAGGTTGTTGTACATCCTAAAGTTTTCTTGCTTTAGGTTGGACTGTAATATGGAGACACTTAAGTTTCTTTATTCATTTCAGAAAGAATAATTTCTAACAGGATGGAAAGCATGTGAAAACCAATTGCCATTTCCTTTATAGGTCATGTGTTGCCCATTTTTCACTGTAAAATAGCTAGTTTTCTCTGTTAGACTGTTTCAAGGACGATTTCTGTAAACATAGCTATGTTGTTGTAAAAATTATCTTTTTACATTCCTTTCCCATGGACACAGATCCTTTTGACGGACACTTCTTGTAACCAATATAGTTAGAGACGGAAGTGTTAACTTTCTCCAATGATCTGTGATTTTTAAAAGTGTATATAAGAATTAAACGAAGGTGGGTTTTCCCCCCTTTCCACCCTTTGCTCTGAACACAGCTCGGACTCCGGCTCTCATTAATTCTGCGTCTTCGGCTGATAAGCCGGGATAAGCCATAATAACAGGCATCCCGGTAATAGTCATGGTTCTTCTTCATGCTTATTTTGAAACCAGATCTAGCTGGTTCTCTCTTACTTAAAATTCAAGGACCTTTAGATCTCATGATAACATCACTCAAAACAAGAGTAAGAGAAGAAGGATCTATATATAAGAAGGATCTTATTCCTAGCAGTCAGTTTATTATCTTAAAAAAAAATAATTGTTTTCTAGCTTGTCAGAGGTGTTAATTGCAAACTGTATATTTAAATTATTATTGGCATGCATTAGTGTGGTACATCTGGTGGAAAAAAGATGATATCATTCTTAGCCATTTCTGTAGCACAATTTTTTTCCTAATTACTCCTTTATTAATCTGAATAGCTAAATAGTTGATATTCATACCAATAAGAAGGAATCTTGGTTGCTCCCCTTGGGGAAGCTGTTTTTTACTTTACATGATCCTTTTACTTAATATCAACACTAGCACCAAAATTAGTTGCATGCCACTTAAATATGTGTAACCAGCTGTGAATGTATTTTTTTGTATGCTGCACAAAATTTTTTTCCTTTTCTTGAGCTATAGGTGTTAATTGGTATCTCTGTATCTTGCTAATTAAGTTCTAGCAACACCTTTTCCTTCTTCCTTGCTCTGAATTTAATGAGATCCCTTGTTGTAATAATTTATTAGATAATTAGATAAAACACACCAAAGTTTTTTAGAGGAACTTTGAACAAGAAGGTTTGTTAGATTTTAGACAGACAACATGCAGTACACAAATAATCAATACAATATGTTGTTCATTAAGAAATTAATTATATTATAATGCAAATGTTTTTAATGGTATAAGTGCATATTACATTGTCAGACAATGTCAGACAGATGTGTTAAGATATCCATTGGTTCTGTTAAGCAAAGCAAGAACATATAACTAAAATTGCCTTAAAAAACTCCACAGTGTCCTTTTAGACTCGAAATACAGGATTGGAAGGGCTTTATATGTTGTATTGTTCATTCCTGGACCCAAAGTAGTATCAACTACGCTATTTCATCCAAAATTTTTCAAAGTCACTTTTGAAAAGCTTGATCATGTATGTTGCAACCCCCATAGGCAATTTAGCTTACAGCTTAGCTATCCCTAAGTTAATTTCTTATGGAGTCAATTCCAATATCTTATTTAATTTCGTGCTACATGCCCTGTCCAATACGAAATAGATAACTCTTTATTTCATTTCTTCTTTTGATGGTGTTTTATATACCTAAATTCTAGTTCATACTTTTGTGTAGTTTTCCTTTCTTTTGTGGTAAACCATATATTTTCTTCAATCTTCTAAAAGATCTTGTTTTCTAAACCTCTGATCATTATCCTCTAATCTGTCCAAAATTTATCTTTCTTGACATATATATAAAGTACTAGAGCAAATTTATTCATTCTTAATAAAAAGCCTTCCATGTCTTCTTCCCATGTAATTTGCTCCTATAAGAAAAATATTATTCCCTTGTTCCTGATTATACTGTTGGTCATTTGCTTCTTTTCTACCAAGACATCTTCTAATGAGTTGTTCTTTGCAATGCGTTCAAAATTGTAATGTTCTCAGAAAGTGTTCTTTCCTATACTTAGCTTCATCTAAATTTTTTCTATTTAAGTCTAATTCGTTCCTCCCGTTTACCAAGACCATTCTAAGATCAAATCCAGCCCTTCAATAATTTTGCAGTCCCTCTTAGGTCTATACCATCTGCATGTTTAATAAAGCTATCCACTGATCCATCACTTAGGAGAAACTACTTGTAGATTCCTCTCTTTGCACTATTCTTCCATTTTTATGGCAAACTGTATTGAGAGAGTTGTGGTTGGACTTGATGGTATTCAGGGCATTTTCTAACCTAAATGACTCCTTGAAATGGTTCTAAGGCAATAGTTAGATAATAAACATAAAGGTTTTTATTCATGTCAACATATGTCCATCAGTACTATGTTGCTATTCCCATCCACTATTTCCATAGAAATATTACGTGGGATGTTATCAAAGAAAGAGATGATGGATCTATTACTTTTTGTCTTCATTGAAATTGTCTGATATCTGCTGTAGAATAAAAATATGCTAGTTTAACATAATTATTTGTCTTTTAGGAAATTATGTTTGCCACATTGCCCATTATTTTTAGATATTTAAAAATTTGAGATATTGATTATTGGTAGTATCAAATGGAAGGTGACTGATTTATAATCATTTGTCTTTGTGTCTTTCATTTTGAAGATAATAATTTTGTTTGCCTTTTTCAAAGATCTCTTGATCATTATTCACTAAAAAGAGGTTGCTTCAAATGTTTTTGAGAATGGCAACAATCAAATTAAGAGTATCAATAAACTCTAAAACTTCCATTAAATTTAACTAACTCTAGCTTGTAAGATCATAAAACCATAGTGTTATGAATCGTGTTAACCATCTATGATACATTAAGCTCTTAATGTAGACTGATGTAAAAAGGAGATTGAACACTGTGCCTCTGATCTAACAGAAATAAAACATAGCAATTCATCTTTCAATTAATGATATATTTTTAAAAAACTACTTTTTATCTCTGAAATATTAGTTACATTAGGCTTCAGGTCTCGAACTTTTTATTGTTTAGGTTTTTTGTTTGTTTTTGTTTTTTCCCCACAACTTATCTGCTCTGTTCCATTCGACTTTTAGGTAATCTGAATTTGTTTATTCGCTATGTATATTTATTCGCCATTTTTCAGATCATTGAAGAGTTCATTATTTAATCAACAGGTACCTCAATATTATTTCTGTCTTCATTAAATCTATCAAACCAAGTTATTAGTATAAATTCATGAGATGCAAGATGAATCAGAATCTACTGTATGGTTCAGTCCGTTGAACGTGATGCCTAGTAGACTTTCTAATCATATCCATGATTCTTAGATAACTACCTCAGACACTGGGTTTATGAGTTTGTAGTTAATAAACTCACATTTTGGCTCACCTCATTTTAAAATAAAATGTATGACTACAGTCACTAGCTTTTGGCTGATTCAGATTGTAAATCTTCAGGACTGAGTATGAAATAATCTTAAATCATACTCTTCATGCATAAAGTTATTTTCTGTTCAATCTCAGTTACAGGTTCCTAGGCGCTGCCATCCCTCTCTTCCATTTCTTCCCATACTGTCTAAGTGTGAACATTCAAAAAACAGCTTTTTCTAGAACTGATATTCAGCCTCAAGGTTGGAAGGTGATTATGAACCAAAGTTGAGATGATTTTAATAGAATGTGCAGTTTGTATGTTTTCTGTCCACTCGGGACGTTCCTCCTCTACATAGCTTTTCCAGATGATCATCTACCATAGTAATGGTTGGCCATACTTGCAGTCTTGCTGAGTGCAGAGATTCTCTTTTCTTTTTCACTTGTTGGTCTAACCTTTGAGTCTATTCAAAACAAAACAAAACAAAACAACCTCCCGAAGCAACAACTACAACAAAGGAAAATAAATCACTTATTTTCTGTTTCAGTGAGAATTCTTTCAAACTCCAATATGAAAAACAGCTGCATAAAATGTAGCAACAGAAGACTGTGCCTGAATGTTAAACAAATCTAGTATTACAGTTCATTCTATATCATATATACTTGGTTTATCAATGTATCAACAGGTGCAGGCCCTTGCATTTGGCTCTGTTGAACTTTGTGTCGTTTGCACAAATCCACCTCTCTGGGTCCCTCAGAGTGACATTCATTCCCTCCAATGTGTCATCTTCACCACACACCTTGGGATTATTGGAAAACCTGCTAAGGGTGTACTCAGTCCCAGGGATAAAAAGAATAACTTAATAGTTGTCCTTTACACTGGCAATCAGGCAAAAAAAATAGAGTTATTTTCTTCTTCCACTATTTAAAAAAACATTTTAAAATTTTATGCATTGACAAGGAACTGAGAAATAGTCTTTAAGGCATTAAAGTCTATTTCCTCTATCTTTTATTGCTCATTAGTTTTGCTTTTGTTTGTTGATTTTTTAATTTATTTATAAACAAGCTTTTAGGAAGCAATCAGTGTCTAGACACCTCTGGCTGCTGTTTGGGTTTGTATCTTAACATAGAATTAAAAGATCCATTCTACACAGATGCAGAAAAACATTTGAACTCTTTTGCTCTCCTCTAGTTTGAACTACTTCCTAGAATTTTCTTAAGGCTTACTTGATTCAGTCTCTTCTTTTACAACCATGCCTCTAAATATGTTCTCTTAAGAGACTATAACATATGTTCCACATTATGGGGTACACACTAGCAAGAAGTTGTCTACTTTTCTTCTTTTTTAGGATTTTGTTTCTCAGACTTCTTGATTTTCTACATTTCTTTTAATGTCACTTTTTAAAGCATCTTTGCAGTCTATGTGGACAGTAGTAGTAGCACAATTTAATCTGCTCTATATTATTTCTTTAACGTAAAAGCTATTTTACCTATTCTCTGGATATTGGTTTATATTGTAATTGATGGATCAGGAAGTTAAGCATGAAATACCCTCACATATTTATTCGCAATTTCTTTCTCCAGCCTTCATGACTATTAAGTATTTAGTTTTAGTTTCAGGTTTTAATGCAAATTTCTTTATCAGGAACTGGCAAAAAAGGTTTGTTTAGTGCTTAGGCTGAAATTGATACTGCTTTCTTAGATATGACATCCTCAGTATTAGCACATTCGTAATCATAATTTAAATTAAAAAGAAATTAAGATTCAGATTCTTTTCATTCAACTTTACTAAATTAATAGTAGATAGCTAACTCAAGATTTAAACCAATCTACCTAGTAGGTTGTGGATTGGTTGAACAAATAGTTATGAAATATCTTTCAGGCCTATATTCTGTGTCATTTATTTGTTTGCTTGTTTATGAGGTTGCCTTTGCAAAAAAGTTTACATGCTTTTACTGGATCCAATGCCTGTATCTACAGATAGTCCCTGCCATGAATTTGCCTTCCCCAGACAGAGAAGACCATAATGCAAAGCTCTGAGACACTTGTTTGCAGAGATCCTGCAACTTTCTATTCCTACTACTTTTTCCTCCCTAAATTCTTATTCTTTCTCTTTTGATCACGTCATTAACTAATTCTAATCTCCTATGTTTTTTAATATCTTAATTAACTTGTAGATCAAGTCTTTTCCTTTGGTATTCAAGCCTTCTATTTACCAACATCAGAAAGATCCTTCAGAGAAGCCAATTTCCGTTTTCTGCTGAAATTCTACACAAGTTTGTTCTTGGTTAATTTTCATTTCTTTATGTTTAAATATAAATTTAACTACTGAAACTTTATGCTAATTCATTTTCCTCTCTCCAAATAGTAAAATTGCAGCTATTATGTCATCCTGATTGGTCAAGCTCAGCATGGATAAGATTTAATTCTTCACCATCCCATTGGTATCAATTACAGATAACCAATTGCTTACTTGGCAGGAGAGTGACAATAGCAGAAAATTATCATATCATCCATTAGGAAGATGCAGAAATTTGAAACATATAACATGCTGAAAGAAAGAAGTGTGTCCCAGAAAGTCAATTCCGTCTCGGGCTATTAAAAAGAAGTGTGGCCAGCAGATCAAGAGAGGTGATTCTGTCCCTCTTCTGTGCTCTGGTGATTCTCCACCTGGAGTACTGTGTCCAACTCTGGGGTCGCCAATGCAAGAAAGTCCTGGACCTGTTATAGTGAGTCCCAAGGAGAGCCATGAAAATTATTAGAAGGCTGGAACAACTCTCCTATGAAAAAAGGATGAGAGAGTTTGGGTTAAGCCTGGAGAAGAGAAGGCTCTGGGAGACCTTATTTGATCCTTTCAATGTATAAAGGGGGCTTATAAGAAAGAGGGAGAAAGACATTTTTTAAGGACTTGTAGAGATAGAAAAAGGGATAATAGTTTTAAACTGAAAGAGGCTAGGTTGATTGCTGCGGGTAGAAAGCATGAGTAGTAACTCGGAGTCTCTTGCGTCAGTCCCCTTTTCCTAAATAACACGACTCAGGCCTTATCCAGTCTCCGATCAGAGGCGAGCCGTGCATCAAGACTCCTGCAGATCTAGGCTTAGCTCACACACGGCGGTTTAATTTATGCAGGGAAGTAAAGAGACGAGAAAGGGTTCTTTTCTGCTTATCGCCAGGGCTGTGCCACCCCAGCTGCCGCGCGGGGGTGGGGAAAGGACCAGCACCGTGCGGGGAGGAGAAAGGAACCGGCACCATGCCGGGTGGGGGGAAGGAACCAGCGGTCCTGGCCCGGCAGGGCCGGGCCTGGTCGCAAGCCATGCCCAGAGACACCACAACAGTTGATGTTTGGTGTAAGGAGGATATTCTTTATGACTAGAGTGGTGAGACGCAGGAATAAGTTGCCCAGAGAAGTTTGGATACCTCATCTGTGGCAATGTTGCAGATAAGTTTTGATGAGGCTTTGAGCAACTTGATCAAGTGAAAGATGTCTCTGCCTATGGCAGAAGGGGCGTATCTATTTGATCTTTGAAGGTCTCTCCCAAACATTACTCTATGAGGAGTCTGAAATTGTGGTTTGTCCTCATTTTTCTTATCTGTAGAAAATTAAGTAATTTTGATACTGTTATGTTGGACATCTCAGCCTTGTATGTTATTACCGGTATGGTTGCCTAGGTTACTGGGCTTAAAAAATGCTGCTCTCTAGAAAGTTTCCCAGTGTTCGCCCTCAACTATGTACAAAGTTGAGTATTTTTCAAGTAACTCCCCCTTATCCACCCATAAAATTCAGCTTTTCTTCATTATGCTAACTGTTACTAATAGAATAAGACCTTCAGGATGATTGAGTTCAACTGTAAGTCTGACACTGCCAAGTTCCAGTAAACCATGTGACTGTCCACCAATTCATGTTCAGTAATTCCTCACATCTTGCTTCATAGGGCAACCTAAGGCCAGGGATGAGTAGGCAGCCTAGTCATATTTGCCCAAATATCCTTGTGACTTACTGTTGCTATGGCAGAAGCCTGAAAAAAGCTGTGTGTCATATTCACCTCTGACTGCATGTAAGGCAGGGATTATGTAGATACTTCTAGTATCAGTGTTTGTTCCTTGGTCTAGCCACAAATCTGAACCTTCTTGACCATTTGCTTTGGGTGTCGATTTTTTGGCTGCAAAATTAACCTCTAACCTAATTTTCCTATGTCATGTGAAAAAAAACTGTTAGGTTATTTCAATCCTGTCAAAAAAATCCAGTTTTCCTGTTCTTTAAACTGGATGATATTTATCAAAACTTTAAAGTGTCAACTTGATATTGTCAGTGCTGTATTCCAGGCTTACAAAAATGGTGCATAAATCTGTATTACTTTATTTGTTTGATTCAGAAAGACAGCCTTTGACTCATCAAACACAAAGACTGAGCTTATTCTCTATGTTTACTAAAGCATTGTCATTGTCATTGTCTCTATTAACTTTTAAGTGCTGAGATATGGCCAAACTATTTAATTTTACAGTTATAATCTGCCAAAGTAACAGTCCATATGAAGCATTATGTTTATAGAAAGCTATCTGAATGCATTAAATCAGTAATAAATTAATAAAATGCTGTTAAGAGTTGTGGCAGATAAACTATAATTTGATAATAGAAAAATATATTTTTAGAAAATACCACCTTACCCTTCAGCTAGCCCCAAATAAAATTTAAAAAAAAAAAATTAAAATCAACAAAACCCTACAAAACTACATTTTCAATCTAACCTATTTAAATAAAACGTAAGTTTAGAACCTTACCAATAGGGGCTTGAAATCTTATAACTTTTTTATGTGTTTTTTTTAAATTTTCATTGTCATGTTTATCATAGGATTGCAAAAATTTTGTTCCATTTTCAGCTTTCATTAAAATACAAAGATTGTTTTGAGAATAGTTATTTTGAACAATTTTATAATTTTTTTTAATTGAAATGGACTTATTCTGAGACAGAGACACTTTTTGAAGATATTTATCCAGTGTTTTGAAGGGAAATATAACAGGGAGT
>VZRZ01005622.1:128698-166020 GCA_013398175.1 Climacteris rufus
GGGAAGTAAAGAGACGAGAAAGGGTTCTTTTCCGCTTATCACCAGCAGGATTTTATTACTGGATCATGGTGCGGTAGAAGACAAAGACAAAATGGAGATCAGGGCGTGTTATAAAAGGGAGGTGAGGGGAGGGCAGTCGGGAGAGCCAATCACTGTGGAGGACCACAATGATTGACAGGGGCACCGGCCAATGAGTCGGCTGTCTGCAGCTGGCATGGGAACCAATGAGCTGTTCTCCTGGGCAGGGACAGCCCCTGTCAGCCGGAAGCCGCCACGCCGGCACGGGGGGGAAGGATCGGCAATCCCTGGCCCCGGCCCAGCGGGGCCGGGCTCAGTCGCAAGCCACGCCCAGAGGACCGCAACAGATTAAGTTTTAAAAATACAAAATCTTATTCTAAGGACAAAGAACGTGACCAGAACAAGTACTGGTAGCTGAATGCAGTCATTGTCAGTAAAATTGTAAGAGTTATGAGAATAGAAAGGTGCATCATACTTATGTGATAGATACAATTATACTGAGAAATGTCCTAAAATTATTTTCTTACTATTATATTTTAGGAGAGTTTCAATATGTGCTTAGATTTCTACAGGGTTTACGGTGGTTGTTTTGGGTTCTTTTTTTTTTTTTTCACAATATAAAAATTAGTCCTGGTTCTGCAGTCATGTACAATAGCAGGTGATCTTGCAAACCTCCACAGGATTAGCCAATTGAATAAATGCTGTTTGGTATGCATCTATACAAAATATTAATGTGAGAAAAGTTTCTAGTGAGATTTCTGTCTAGGTGATTTGCTCATAAAAGGCACATTACACCTTTAAATATCTTTACATATGCTTTATAGGTATGCTTATCAACATGAATTATGAGAAGAATGTTATTTTGGAGAAGAAAACTCTGGTTATCTTTATAGTTCTGTAATTGTAGAGACAACTGCAGTTTGTATTTAGAATTTCGAAAATTAGAAATATGTTTCGTATTTCTAATAATTAACACTATATAACACAATTAGCACTGTATAACACAATGAAAGTGCTACCTGTACTAATATTTATTTGCATTATTACCTACTGCGATAATTTAAAACCCTCCATACCCCTTACAAATTACATTTGATATTGAAAAATTGCATATACTTCTGTGCTAGATTGCACTCTTTCAAGTCCATCATTCTCTTTAACAGCTCCTGCCACGGTGAAAATTTAGAAAGAGGCAGTTACTATTACTCTGTTCCTTTTCTGTTTACAGAACCTGAAGAATATTTTGCTAATTGAAGACTAATTTTTTTTCCTGTGGCTGGGGCTAATAGATGTTAGTAGTAGTTTTGATTAAGGGGAAGATTCTGTGAACTTTGAGAGGGGAAGAGTTTAGTAAGAGACTTTCAAAAATCTGTAAGAATCGAGAATAAATAAATATTGCCACAAAACTTGTTAGTGTTTTCTGATTTTTTTTCTATCGTCTCAAACACTGATCCCTTAAAAATGAAATCTATTGAGACATTTTATATGATGGATGAAATTTGCATGGCTTTGTAAGAAATGAACTCTCAATGAAAAATCAACAAAAGAACTAAAATAATTCATCTGAATAATATTTTTATGTTATAAATACTTCATGGAAATATGAATTTTTGATTTATTAAATATTAAATATTTTTGGTCTCCATTTTCCTTTTAAAAAAGATTTTATGTTGCACTTAGGTTACATATAACCTAAAACATAGTTTTGTTATTTAATTTATCATTAAATATTAAAAAATTTATATTTCATAAATTTTTCAGGGTTTTTTTTTTAATTTGTCCTTCTGAGAGAAGGAAAAAATTAAATTAATTTTAATACTGCAGGTTTCAAGTCACTGAACAAATTAAACACAGAAACACAGATTTGGTCCAGTATAGCAGTAAATTTAGCCCATCACCTTCTGTCTTTTTTTTTTTAAATTCAACTTCAATATAAACCCTTTAACAAAGCTTAACAAAATTGTTGCATAATCTTCAACTATCATCTATTTGTTTCACTTCATCTGTCTCCACATACAGAGACTTAACCTCAGCTGAAATGTTGCCACAAACTGTTTATTTCTCCCCTCCCTCCAGTTCAATAGTCAATCCATTACAAGGAAATAATGACATTTTTGTATTTAAATCATTAATAAACAGTATGTACATTCTAATATTTGTACAGTGTGTTTTTCAGAGTTAGTCTTCTGCACATTGTATTGGAAATTTTGTTTCAGATTTTATGTGTCCTTTGCACACCATATTATTATTAAAAGCAGTTATTATCTTGCGTAGGTAGTCATGGCTTGTCAGACCTTTTCATCTTCTACTGTAAGCAATGTTACAGACAAAAAGTAGATGATACTATACTGATCTAACATCCGATACTTATGCCAGAACACACTTATTACTAAATTTTCTTTTGATAATACAGTATCTTCTCCTAGCTACAAGAAAAAAAAATAGTATTTTTCAAAATCAAGGAGTTTATACTATCTGCCTGCATATTTGCCCTTCATAGTGCTTCTAGAAATTAACGTAGTATACTGTGTCTAGCCTCTGGGGACAGCCAGCAGGCAATTTTGCCTTAACTTTTTTTAATGTGTGGAAATCCACCTCTCATTTTCTTGTAGGATCATGTGGAATTTTTTTGCCCCTAGGAAGATACTGCACAGCAAAAAATACAGCACTTGATTTGTCTGGGAGTAGAAGCTTTCCTCCCACAGGCATTAGCCTGGTTTGGTGCAGTTAACATGTGTTTCAAGAATGAAAAGCAGCAGTGTTGGCTTGAGACTGGAACATCGCCACTAACCCACACCATGCCACCTCTTTCAACTCCACCCTTGAGACTGAGTGTTCACACCATCAAATGTCATGACAAATAATTTCTGAAGATGGTACTTTGAGTTGATTAGACTTTATGCTATTGCAAAGTTCATGATATACTTTTACATTGTTACAATTGTTCTTGAATAGCTGCTGATAGAAATGAGATGGGAAATATTGTCCTTTTCATTGGTGATTATTTCGATTCCCTGATGATTTGTACCGGGATGTTCTGTGAACTGTGGTACACAAAGCGAGCTATTGAAATACTGGTTACTAAATCCTTCCTTTCCTCTTGACATTGTGCACCAGGATTGTGTGTTGTAGAAGAGAAACATTACTGAAAGTTTATCAGGTTAGATGAAGGGAATTTGTACTAAACTGAACAGTTTTACAGACATTGCTCATGTGTAAAGGAAGATATAGAAATTTTAGATCAAAGACCAAACAAAAGCGTATTGTTTGACTGATTTTTTTTTTCTTTATTGAAATGAAGTCTTTGACAAAATAATGTTATTTCTATCCCTTTCACCCAATTTCTCAGAAACTATTCAATTATTTCCTTAATAGCCTCAAGGGTAGAAGCAGAAATTCTTTCAATTTTTATTGCATATTGTCCTATAAATACATTCAGGTATGATGGCTTTACCTTCAAGATAAAGCACATTAAAACATGTCTACTTATTTTTATCCTACTTGATCAGCAGCCCTCACAGTTAAATAGTCCAGTGTGTCATTGGGTGATTCAGAATCATGAAAATCCTCTCATAATTTTTTTCCTGCCCAAGTTAAGAAAACATGTTTCACTGAAAATGACACGTGAAGAAGTAGAAGCCTGTTGCTTTAGCTGGATGAACACTGTATGAAATAATTTATTAGCCGCTGTCCTGGTGAACCATGTGATTTTATCCAAATATCTTGCCAAACAGATGTCAGGCCATGAGCTGGAGCCATTTGAGACAATAAAGAGAAGAAATAAAAAATATTTTCCCTAGTTAACAAAAACATCCCATTTTAATTCCTTTAATAATTCCATTTTAATAACTTTACCTTTCTTTTCAATTTTTTTTTAATGAAAAAGAAATTATTTAATGTCAGAGTTGCTGCACAAGCAAAGTTCATACCAATTAAACTATGATTTAGTCTTAAGTATTAGGCATTAAGTCTTAGGCATTTCATCATTTAACCTCTCAAGCGCTGTCTTGAGAGAGATGAGAGTTGATTTGGGTCTAGCACTTGCAAGATAAATAATTTTAACTCCTAATTTACTACAAAGAATAGAGAAGGCACAAATATTTCTGAATAAAATAAAGGTCATAAATAAAAGGAAATAAAAGAAATATCAGTATCTGGGAAAAAAAAGCCAAACAAAAAAAAAATCAAAAACCAAAGACACAAAAACCAAACAAAAACAAACAAACAAAAAAACAAGTCAAAATAGTAAAAAACGCTGCCTTATTTTTTTATTTTTTGTTATTTTTTTTCTTGAAAAACTAAAATTGATTCATCTTAAAGTTCTAAGACACACTTTGGTTTTGGTGTTTCTTTACTGACACACTCTCTTCTGTGAAAGTCTTGCAGATTTGAATCTCATATAACCATATATAATCTATTTCATGTCCTGCATAGGAAATTTCTCCAAAAACATGTTCAATGAAGAAATTTGAATTGGTACTTTGTGATACCTGTGAAGAGAGGAAGAAAACGGGTTTGGGGAAAGGTGTGCTGTTTCACCTGAGGGGATCTCAGGTGTGGGAGAATTATGGAAGGGGCAGGTAGCAGAACCTCAGCAGATAAGAGATCTCCAGCAGGTGGACTTACTGTGCATAGTCAGCATGGAGGCGAGCATTCCTGAGAGTTCCTGATGGCCTAAGGATCGTGAAAGCAGGTGGCTCATAGTGTCTGGAATATTACTATAGATTTGCTTGTTAAAATACTAAGGGAGTTCATGTCAGGGAACCAGAAACAAACCGAGGTAAGTTCCTTAAAAACAGTGCCACCTTTCTCATTTTTGAAGGAAAAAGCTGTGTTAAAACTAAGATTTCCCATACCCTTTCTTTTTCCCCCCTCCTTTCATGGGAAACAAGAGCAGAAACAGCAATAAAAACCTTCTACTGGCATACACATGCAGAGTTTTATTGCTACTGCTGCTCATGCTCTGTGAGTGAAGAGAATGAAATTAGGAACTACATACTGAAACAGCATGGGGTAAGCAGGTTATATTGTTGAGCAAGTTTACCCTCACCTTGAGATATGGCAAATTACAGTACTGGATTTAAAGGTACTTGCATCATATGATCCCTAAATAATAATGATAAGCTAAAACTCTGTTGTTTAATATTATGTATAACCACATCCTTTCTGATGGAACCATTAATGTATAAGCATAGTGATTATACCCCAGACATTTGATGTGGTGTTTGATGCTTTAATTTTAAATTGGACAATATTCTTATGTGAATTAATCCCTAGATTTTTCTACTCTTTATACACATTTTAATAATTTTAAAGACTAATAGTAAAAAAAAAATTGTACCATTAGGATAGAATTAATCATGAATGTTATGAAGAAATATGTTCATTCTGCAGGGGTAAGTTGCTATTAGTTACTGGAGGCAAGTTTCCAATAAACACAGATCTATTGGTTTTCTAGCTGGCACTAACACCTGTGCAATGTAGGCTTCCCATGAGGTTACATGGCTTTTTATTACATTTTTTCAGGGTTTATTATATTTTTTCCTATTATGCATGTTGCATTTTGGGTTCTGTTTCTATTTTCTTCTAATTCACAACTTAGACCTTGCAAGAAAATCAAGTTGACAATTTATACCTTTCAGTTCTGTTCAGATACATTTCTGACCTTCTTATAATACTTAGGCCAAACAAAAGCAAAAATATTAAAAGTATGTATTTAAATGGTATTAATTACTCTTCTGAAAGCTATTGTATTTTCTTTTTAAAAACTTTTTTTTGTTGTAAATTTAGAAATTAACGTGAATTATAATATTTCATGTTTATCTAGATGCAGTGTTTATCTAAAACAGGAAGAAGTAATTTTGCCATAGGTCTGAGCTGAAGATGACAAATTCGTAGTTGCTTCTTGTCAAAATGTTATTTAGAGTAACTGGGGAAAAAATGAGACTGGCACATTAACTGATGATGATGCTTTCACTTTTACTAGAAATTTCTCAAACTTATGAAGATTTTTATGGTTATGGAACATGATTTAGGATCCACATATTTCTGGGGCTGATTGTGCTCGATATGGGAAGTTCCAATGACAACCAGAATGCATTCTTTCTAAAAGACTGGAAACTGAGGATGAAGAATAAGTGCTTAAAATAGGGACATAGTGTTTCCTGCCTTAATTTTCCCACAACTCCTTGAGTTTATTTATAGTACTCCTATTTAGACTTCAGTTAAAATTTGTGTATCTGGATAAAGTAGTTCTGAAGTCTGACAATCATTAACTGAGTTGTTTGCATGTGTTCTCAGCAGCAGCCCCGCACAGAATTTGACTGTTTTCCACACTTTCAAAACATATTGGAAAAGAAGATTTGTTGGCAATTTCATGTATTCTATTTTTGTGGAACTTGACAGAAATATGAGTTTTGGTGTTCTTCTGAGTGGTATGAATAACTCTGCACATCTCTGGAAGGTAATTTAGCATGAATGAATTCTTTGCCTTGATATTTATGAGTGCAGCTGTAGGCCATAACCTAAAGTCTGGAATAAATTTTCTGTGAAAGTGAAATACAACGAGATTTTTATGAGCCCCAGATCATATAAAGTGTTCACAAAATTAGAATGATTAAAGGAGATAAAACACCAGGCTCAGATAAATTGTTCTGTGACATGTTTGGGGAAATAGAAAAGTCAGTGTCAGATATTTTAGATAACTCACTGAGGTTAATGAAGTAACAGAGAGGGTGAAATGTGTTTCTCTTTAAAAGTTTAAGAAAGGATCTATGAAAGATTCAAAACTACTGACCTGAAAATCATATGATAGTTAGAAGAATTGTGTGAATGAAGCACATAAATAAGATTATAAGCCGTTGTCTTGAATGGCCTATAACTCATAAGACATAACTAATTTGTTTTGTTTCTTTTAAAACTATACATTTGCTAAATTTGTGAACAAAGAGGTAGTTGTGGAAATAATTAATATGGACTTCAGAAACATTTTTATAAGTCGTTATACAAAAGTGTATTTCTATGCTACCACTAACAGTGTTTTGGCATGAGAACTGTGGGAAAGGGATTTCGTGCAATAGCTAAAAACTGGGTGAGGGCTACTAATCCACTCTCCTTTTAATACAGAAACATAGGAACCTGGCACCTGAGGTAGGATAAAAGGTGGCTCCCCAAATATTTCTGAGCTTGCATATTCGTTCAAAAATTCCAGTCATATTTTTTTCAGGTTTGCTCTACACTATGACAATATACAGTATGACACAGAGCTTTTAGTTAAACTGTATTTTATTATTAAATAGGGAATTCTGTATGGCTATGCAGATTGGAGTCTTTTGCTACATCTATATTCATAAATTAAAAGGGTTAAGACTTCATTCCCTTGCCTCGATTGCAGTTGATGCAGCACATCTCTCCATTCGTATAAACTGTCTCCTGAACCCAGGCAAAATGGTCACCGTAAATCTACCCAGGAACAGATTCCAAAATTTCCATGGGATTTCAGTTCATGCATTAATAAATTATGGGTGCCCATTAGATGAGAATATATATGTGAATGGAGATAAGGAAGAAGGAAAACTGGTCAGGGATTTCTGTTTGTCATATCAGGAAGTTCCATAAGAGAATTAGCGATATTACCTGTGAGGTTACATTCTCAGAAACTGAGATTATAATTACAAAAGTCCTCATAACTGGGTATATAAATCTTATTGTGATTAGATTTCTGGAAAGATCTGATTCATACGAAGTAGTCCAAAAAACTTATAAGATCCCTAAACAAAATTTTAAAACAAGATATTTTATAAATGAACTAATACTGTTGTTTCTCTACATATAGTGTGATACTCATCAAGCTGTATGAATGCATTCTATCGACTGTATCATGGTAGAAGTGCAAATATTTTTATATGTGTTGGTTCTTGTTTCCATGACAGTTGAAATACTTTAGAAAATAATAATAAAAGAGTATATCAGGTAGCATTCCAGTGACTGGAGAGCATGTATCATCTAGTGATTAGAAAGATCCTGTCTAATCTTGATGACTAGGGAAGAAGTAGGAGGATTGTGAATTCAATGAGGTATGTCAAATCTTATTAGTCTACATAATTTCTCTTTGCTGAATTCTGACAGGGAAGGATTGTTACAGCAACTAAGTAAATATTTGTAGTAAAGAATAATTCAATTAATTAAGTTTTTTAAACTATGTCAGCAAACAATTACTTTCACAAATTTATTTTATTTTTCTTGCAAATATGTAACATTACTCAATATTTAAGTCTTGTTGCTTAGCTGTTGTTAGTTAAATAAAAGATAATGTGTCAGTCTTGTTACATCATTGGGTAAGGATAATTCAAGTTTATGGTAATAATATTAAAAAACCCTAAATATCTCATTTAGTTTTCTGTTTAATTTTTCAGATAAAATGACAATTAATCATAACAACTACGGGGAGCATAAACATAGTTTTATTTAAATAACTAAAATTATATCACAAAAATCCATATCTTGCTATAATTAATTTTCTTCCTTATTTAAACATGGTCATTTCAGTTTTTAACTGCAGTTTACTGTGGTCCTTTGGCAAAAAAGAAGCATTTCAATACATTCTCTCCTTTTTTCAAAGCAATTCCCTACAGTTTATTGCACATTACATATATTTGCTTTGAAATGAGAAGAGAAATCCCAACCACTTCAGTGTGGTAACAGATTGGGTTTAAAATTCTATTTCTTGTGTTTGCCATATTCCTACTGCAATCAGATATGCTATAGTGGTACATTCTATTTGACACCTCTTTCTCTCAGCTGAAATTTGTCTCTTGAAATTTAAAAACTCAGTCATTTGACCCCACTGTTATCTGTTATTCATCTATTATCTGACAATCTGTGAATAAACATTATCTGTTCTTAAATCATCTCTCAAGTAGTGGGGGGATTGACATTATGATTTTGTTACCTGCTGAAGTTTTGTTTCCTTTAAGTTTGGGGGTTTCTTCCCTTCCCAGGGTACTGAAAGATATTTGCCAGTGAGGGCATGTAAGAGATCAAGAGCCCAGATGACTGATCCTGAATGAAGCGGAAACAAATTGGTATCAGCAAGCAGCAGAGGTAGCAACTAGCTGCACAACAAGAGGTCAGGATCTGAGGTTAAAGAGGGTAGTAGCTGAGAGGCAACTCAAACAGTGTATCTTTATACAAAGAAAAATTCAAATACAGAGCAAAGCAGTGAGAAACTGTAAAATACACAACTAGAGCCACGAACTGGGGAGAAGAAAAAAGGCATATTTTATAAATGGAATAATAATTAGAGGAAAACCTGTGCCTTTTTGTTCAGAACAGAGTTAAGCCTCAGAATCATAAGGGAGATTAGAAACAAAATTAACTATCAAAAAGTTATTATATTCCCCTGCATAAGTTGTAGTATAGACAACTCCTGTTTCACTTTTAGTCTCAATATATTTGTTTGGTTTTCTTTTTGAAGAGAATAATTTCTCCTACTCAGTTTAAATTCATTTTTAGACTACACTCCATTTCAGATTGGATTTAAACTTCTTCCTGTTTACATGTGATATAAATTTGATTGTAGGAACTGTCTTCCATCTGCATAATCTGTTTTGATGATAGTTTCTCAGTTTTATTGTAAGTTCCATGCTCTAGTTGGAAATCACGCACCATCATATAGTCCATGGACAGATAGTGATGTTCAGAAAAATGAAATATAAAAATGCATGAAAATGCTATGTGTAGTAGGTGGGATATGAGCTTTTGGCATTTTCTGTTAACTTTATGTCCATGGAAGCATACTTCTACACAAAGTGAAGGTGTCTACGATTGATTTTGTAGGGAATTTAGGAATCATTCTAGAAAAACTGAAACCTTCTCTGGCTTCACAGTATAGTTGACTAATATTTCTATAAAATAAAGCCTAGTTTGTGTAGTGAGATTAGATGGAATTTATCACATTTCCCCAGATACATCTTTACACATGACAAATTAATGACCATACAACTTTTCTCAAATGCTCTTCGACATTTTACTAGAAACAGTATAATCAGGCAGCTAGAGGAGTTGACTCATATGTGAAAGACATGTGAATCACATGTGACTCAGCTGCAAATGAAGGAAGTAATGAGAACTTGTAAACTGAAATACATGATACAGCAATTACATTATTATCACAGAAAGAGTTATGAGAACAGAAGAAGGAGACATAAATTAGATAAGCTTATATTTCATTTTTCTTTTTATTTTTGTGGCAGACTGACCAAAAATGAGAAAGAAAATTCTCATTGTAACTTTGGTTGTATTCACAACACAGAATAAATAACGTTATGCACACTACTAGTGTTAACATGGCATTACTTCAGTGCTACCAGTGCCACTGGAGTTCTGGTACAATTTAGTGGTAAAGCTACTATGTGGCATGTTAACAGATCCATCTTGGAGACTATGAATTCACTCATCTGTCAGTCTTGTGTTTCTTTTCCTGCATGATTACAGAATATTGAGTACTGAATCCGAGTGAGTACAGGATTTCTTTTTTCCTTCTGCATGAACTATCTTTCTCTCAGGAAATCAGTAAAACAGAATAGAATAGGCTTTTGTGGTATTTGGAATGTATTTATCTAGACATAGCGATACAATGTCAAAAAATCCTTGGACAGCCATTTCCCTGAATACCAAAATGTTGTTTTAATCCCTATCTGTTCTCGTCAGAGCTTGAGGATCCAAGTAAGAAAAAAGGAGAATCTTTCTCCTAAATAACTAGAAACCCTAATTTCAACGAGGACTAGAAAAGAAGGGTGCAAAAAAACACAACAAACTGGTATGCAAAGAAACAAGTAGTGCCAAAAAAACCGACAAAATTTCACTTAGAATAATTACCTTTAAGTAATTACATTTGTGTAATGTATCTATAGTTAAGAGCTGAGAGATAATAAAAACAAACAAAAAACTTTTCCACGTCAAACCACAAACAGTTTGTTTCTCTATATTTATATTAGATTAATCAGAAAGAAACAGTGGGAAAAATCCAGCTGAGAAAATAATCAAATAAATTATTAGAAATCTTCATTATCATATTCATTAGTGAAATCAGGGTATCTTATTTGCTCTATTTGGTTATTTTCTGGGGTTTTTTTCCCCTATTTGTCTGTAGAGTAAGTGTCATAATGTTTGTTTTTAAAATATATGTCGTTATCTATTACTAATAGAAACATTTAAGCCAGGAAGAACTTTTCAAAATCTGTTTTTCAATTAAAAAGTTTTAGTTATCCAGTTGCAGACCAAAAGAATAATTCAGAGGACCAATCAAGTGCATGGAATCAAATACATCCAGTGAAAAGAGGGAATCTTCTATGTGAAAAGAGGGAATCTTCTATATGAACACAAAAATTGAATTGATTAACATAATGCATTTAGAGATTTATATACTTTTTAATGCATAGAAACTTTGGTATGATTGAGGGTGCCTTGAGAAGAATAAAGGACTAAATTTACAGCTGACTGTAGCCAGAATATCATTCTACTTTTAATTTTCAAGTTGATGAAATTATATTTCTCACTTACAAAATGTTGTTTTAGGAGATTGTGACTATGTGAACATGATTGTGGAATGACATTTTGACAGTACTTATTACTCAGGCATAATGAATTTGCATTGAAGCAAAGACAGTAAGTCTTCAAGGGGGTTTCTGTGTTTCAGCTCTGGGTTCCCTTTAAATATACACTCCTACTTTCATTGGGGTTTTTTACTTTACTTTTTTGTGTGAATTCTTTTCCTCTGAAGTGTCTATATTCATCCAGCTCTTCCTTCTTTCAGATGCTTACTCAATCCTTTGCTTAACCGTAGAATCATTTAGTCTGGAAAAGACCTTTAAGATCACTGAGTCCAACTGTTGCTAAGTCCACCATTAAACCATGTCCCCAAGGGTCATATCTACACATCTTTTAAATTCCTCCAGGGACAGTGACTACCACTTCCCTGGGCAGCCTGCTCCAATGCCTGACAAATCTTCCCATGGAGAATATTTTCCTAATATCCAATCTAAACCTCCACTGGTGTCGCTTGAAGTCATTTCCTCTTGTCATGTTGCTTGTTACTTGGGAGAAGAGACAGATGCCCAGATGGCTACAACTTCCTTTGAGGTGGTTGTAGAGAGCAATAGTCCCTCTTAAGCCTTCTTTTCTCCAGGCTAAACAATGCCAGCTCCCTCAGCACTCCCCACAGGACTTGTTTCCAGACCCTTCATCAGCTCCATTGTCCTTCTCTAGACATGCTCCAGCTCTTCAATATCTTTCTTGTTGTGAGAGGCCCAAGACGGAGCACAGAATTTGAGGTGTGGCCTGATCAGTGCTGAGTACAGGGTGACGATCCCCGTCTTCCTCCTGCTGGCCACCCTATTGCTGATACAGGCCAGGATGCCATTGGCCTTCGTGGCCACCTGGGCACAGCTGACTCATGTTCAGCCAGCACTTGTAGACCAGCACCAGGTCCTTTGCTACTGGGCAGCTTTCCAGCTACTCTTCCCCCGCTGTATGGGGTTGTTGTGACTCAGGTGCAGGACCTGACTTGTTGAACTTCATACCACTGGAATTGGCTCATTGATCCAGCCTGTTCAGATTCCTCTGCAGATCCTTCCCACCTTCAAATATATCAAAACTCTGGCCTAACTAACTAAGTGACAAACCATGGAGAAAGAATATTTGTGAAAACAAACAAACAAACAAAATAATTAATTCTAAAAAATTATCCTCGTGTCACAATTAGACTCCTGGCATGTGGAATTCTCATAAAGAAGCAATTAAGAAACATTCCAATTTTTAAATCAAGAACTTAATATGGATTTGATATGGACTGAATGTTTTGTGTTTTCGTTACAACAACAATAACTATTTTCAAAATCTCGCTTTCTGTCAAGTTATTATGTAGACTACTGAGTGTCGACACTTGGTAAAGGGGTAATGAACTTTGCATAGCTCATGTAAAGAAAGGCTGAGAGTGAAACAGGTTATAAGAAATAAATTCTTAATTTAAATTTTCACTTTAATATCTTCACTTATTAAAACCAAATCTCTGCATATTTCTGCAAATGAGGATATTAAGTTAAATAAATGAACTATAAAGTGTGTTAGCAAAAAACTTTGTTCATTAATTTGAATGGGTAAAATAAATCTAATGTACATTAACAAATGATGGCTTTATGGCTCGTTTTCTAATGTTTGAATTGGAAAGTGAAGCAACCATGAATTGCCTGCCCCTTTGGTGAACAAGATCCACAGAACTTTTACAATTAATTCCTGGCAGGCTTACCCTTCATCATGACCCAGAATGTGTCCTGAAGTCCCAGGATGAAAGCTGAGATGTCTCTGCCCTTGACCCCTAGTCTCCAACACTTCATTTTCAGAAAAGCTGAGTATCATTCAACAGAGTTGGTGGGAAACATAAGCTTTCCGTGTGAGGGAGTTGACAGTGCTGCTGAACCGAACATAACATTCAGCATGAGATCAATAACTCATGGTCTCCTTCTGAATGGGATTGCTTTTCTTTTGTGCATGTAAGGGGAGCCTGGGGCTGAGCTAGTTACTGCCTTGGAGTGATTGAATGCAGAGGAATGAATGAGCAGTAAAGTAGAGCTTTCCCGCACTCTCCCTTCCCACTCCCTCATCTCTTCCTTTCTTTTCTTTGCATTTTCTTGTGTTTCGGGCCTGGTGTCAGCAGAGGAGGAGAGGGACAGCTTGGACGACAGAAATGCCCTGGTATGCCCGTGACTGAGGCAGTGAATGCTGTTAAGTGGAGTGGCTGTGCCCTGTGTGACTGCCCCACCACAGGGCTCCCCCACCACTGCCCTGACCTGCTGCCCTGGGGAGGTCAGCATTCAAAGGCAGCCTGGGAAGACAAGTTAGAGTTTCTAACCTCTCCTCAGGGCACTCTCTTAGCATATGACGCTGACCTAAACACCTCCTTAACCTAGAAATTATGATCTTATACTAGAGAGGTAAAACGGTGGCCAGTGGAGAACTTTAAGTTCTATACAGGCTTTTGATGACTGAGTAGATGTAACTTGTATGACAATGGAGATACAATAAAAGCCAGTGTAGTAGGACAGAGTTAATATATGTTTCCTAGTTTCTCATTTGTTAATGTATGTTCACTTTAATTGACATTGATTATAAGCATTCAGTTAATGCTAATAGTCACAAGTACCTATGTTTCTCCTTCATTTCCAAGATGCCAAAACAAATAAAGATATTTCTGAACTTCATACAGGATACTACTGATGGGGGAAGCCACATCTTTTGGAGACACCACACTATTTCTGTAACGGGGACGATAGTGCGTTTCAGTTCTGTTACATGTTGAATACAGAACTTCCATGACTTTCAAAGGGGATTTTGCATTTTTATCAACTTTACTTGATTTTAATTTGACTAAAACATTGATGAAAAAGAAAAATATATTTTACTAAAGCATGGGATTCTAATAATTTCTGAAAACATATTTGATTTTCTTGACACTTCAAGTGTTCATTTTTAGCATTTTTTTCAAATTGTTTATTCTAATACTACCATCTAATTTCAGTATAAACAGTTTGATCTCTGGTCTAGAGAAAAAGGTTTGGTTTTCTTCTTCCTTTGACATTGATTTTTGTGATTCTTCCTCTGCCTAATAGCAGTGACAAAGGAAGAGAGCTCTTTGACATCATACAACTTTGCTCAGCAGGCTTTCTTAAGCTTGCCTAACTAGTTAATTTAAAACATTTGACATTGGTCACAGAGTGATGGTTACCTAAATAGATTGATTAGTTACTAGTTCAGACACTTGAAGTTTAAAGTACCAGAACTTTCACGATAAAAAATGACCTTTTGGTATCACTTTCTGCCAGTTTCAAGCAATGATTATCATTTGTTCGTGGTCTTTAATTGTTACATTTTTTTAAAGAGCGGTACTCTATACACTGATAAATAGTAAAAGATTGCATGCTGGTTTCAGAGCAAATTTGAAACAGTACTAATCTTGATACAGTTTTTTTTTTTATTAACTTGGACGTAAAAATCTTCCAAATATATATTATTAGAAGGAAAAAATAGAAAGTAAAATACAGTTATATGAATTATAAAGACCACTCAAAATAACTAACTAACAAATTAACACTGGCATTTGAAAATAGTTGAATGTCTTTTTTGTCCTTTTTCTTCGTTCTTTACAGTAAAGGAGGGTAAAAATTAAAGTAACACATGGAAGGAAGCGAAAAATCAGTATATAGATTTTTCAGTATCTAGAGAAATGGGATTTTACAGAATCCCATCCTCAACCTAAGTGTTTTAGAAGGGAAGGAGAAAGAAATTAGGGGGAAAAAATTGACAATAATTAAAACTATTTTTATGGATACATTATGTTAATAAAATTATCTTTGCTTAAATAATTATTCTCTCTTCTTTCTCACTACTAAACTCTTAACCATAGAAAGACCCAAACAAGCAAAAGAATCGACAATTCACAAGGCATTTGGTCACTCTTGCAGTGACCAAAATTTAGCTAATGGAAAAAAGTTCTTAGTAAACTCACTGCAGAACAGATACAGCATATTTATTTTATTATAACTGAAAGAAGGCTCCCAATTCTAAAGAGAGGAATGGAAAAAGCCTCATTAGTGAAAAATTCCAAAAGAGTCTGTAAGACACATATGTAAACTTAATTAATGTGGATACCTAGATTCTTCAGCAAAACACGCTTGAGGACCAAGAAGACTTAATTTATTCACTTTAGACATTCTCTTTACAAAGCTTTCAAGGATTAACAAATCATTAGCAAGAGCCAACCAGCAGAGACTACATCTTCTGCTATTAACCTGAGCAGAAGTTTGCAGCTGGTATGTAGCAAGGAGAGCAGAGAGAGGCTGCTGAAGTGGGCAGGTTGCTTCATCTAATGCACATTCACACTGTGGACAGCAGAAGGTACAAATCCAAAAATTTGAATGATACTAGGGATTCTGGAAAGTAGGTGATGAGAGGACAGAACTCCTTCAACTTAATTTTAGAAACGTCTTCTTACCCTATTGGTTGGTGGTAACAATATTTAGCAACTGAGCTGGAGTCTGGACCTTAGCACTTCCTCACAAAATTATGACAGCTTCACAGTCCTCATTTTCCACTTGTGTTTAATCCTCTTTATCAAACTAAGGGGCTAGGGGGGTGGGTTTGGGTGGGTGTTGTTTGTTTATTGGTTTATTTTTTTGTTTGTTTAAAGAGAGAGGAAAAATAGAGGGCTATTACTGTTAAATGACAATGACAAATTAGGTTTTCATTGCATTTAATCAATGTCTTATCAACAAACCCAGACTAAGCACTTCCACAGAACAAATTTAGCATAAAAGATATAAAGCAAGCAAACAAACCCCCTACAGAATACCAGTGGGTAGAATAGTTCCTGGGAAACACAAGAGGTTTGATTTTTCTTTTAATGAAGTTTTGTGTGGTTTTTGTTCCTGGTGTCTGATCCCAATACTGTGGATAGGAAAACTTTATTAAAAAGGTATGATTTTGATGTATCTACCAAAATGTGTTCAAATCGATGTTTCTCTTGAAGAAAAAAGAAATCTGGGAAGAAAATTAACAGGAATTACTGTATGGGTTGATTTGCTACTTGTTTTGTGTTCTTGACTGCTTGTCACTTGACAGAAACCAATGGTTCCCTTTTCACACAGAGAAGGAAATGGGGGTCAAAATTTTCCTTATGGGTAGCCGTAGTATAGATTAAGTATTGTACCTGTGTGTCTCCAGTGTACCCCCTAAAAGTATAATTTGCCACGACATTTCAAATATATGCATTTATGCATGCATTCACAGTTGTTTAATTTATGTTACATTTCTCTTTCTGAATTTGCAGTAAAAGCTATTGTAGCTTATAATAAATAACTATTAGAACTAAGAAAAAGTAATTTATGCTTTATATTTAATACCCTTTTTTTTTTTTTAATCCAAGCATCATGTTGGCTATATCTAAAACTAAGACAGTTTGGATTCCTCTGTCTAGAATGCCTTTTTTTTGATCCCAAAACACAGGATACAACAGATATAAACCAATACTACCTCTTCAAGAAGTAAAAGAAATGTCCCAAAGGAGAGTCCATCTAGCATAATCATGTCACATGTCAGTAGCCTGTTGCATTCATTGAAAACAAGAATTTAGTAACAAATTTTTAGAAGTTATTCTGTATCTCAAACAAAAAAACTAAATGAGGTAGCGCTCAAATTGCTAGAATGTCAATTCAGTACTATTTGAAGATGCAGTAATTTTTGGTGCTAAGTTGAATAAAATTTTTAACATTATTTTGCTGTGAATTTTGCATGAAATAAACAGGTGACCACATTCATAGCTATGTTAACTATTCCTCCACTTTCATTCATGAATACCCTGAGTTTAAATAGGTGTTCACCTTAGGGTCAAGGGTGCAAAATCTGCTTTGATTGGACATTTATTTTTCTGTCAGGCTTTGTGGTGTGGACAGCTGCCTTTCCCACTATGGTGTACTCATTGCAGTATGGTCACAACATCTGAATTACATTGTTGGTTCACAGGCATTCTTTTGTATGGTATATATTTTGAGGACAATTATTTGTGTTTAACCACTGTTTAGAACACTCTGCTCTTATATTATAGCAAATGTCAGGGAAAGTATTTTTTGCAAAATGAACCCTTGCATGCTCGGTAAGAAGGGCTGTGTTACAAAGACTTCAGCAAAGCCTGTTAAAATCAGCAGTTGTGCTGAGGGTATGGCCTTCACAGTGCTGTAAGAGGACATGTTTGTTACTGAAGATGATTGTTCTGAAGTCCTTTATTCCATAAGAGAAAAGAACATTTTGATGGTAGCACTGAGGAATGGGACCATGAGAAATAACCTGTCCTCAGTTCTATTTTAGCGTTGGAGTGAGAGATGTGGATGGCAAGTGTAGTGAGCTGATGTCAAATTCTATTCAATTACAAGCCTCTGAAACTTCATTCATTTCAGTGAAGTATTAGTGTTAAAACCGTAATTTAACTTCAAGTTATGTTTTCTTTCTTATATTCTAATCTATAATTTTATCCACAGAGAAGTTTGAAATGCAGTTGCCACAATCACATTTCAATCATTCTTGCTCCTTGAATTTTGCTCTATAGCACTTACTTAACATTGCTTTCATTATTGAGGTTTTTGCTAAGAAGTGAGCATATTTTTTTGAAAACTATGCAAACCTTTTCCACTGTAGTCTTCTCTAATTACAATTAGAAGTAATTTTGGGAGTATGGAGCATAGCCTGTTACTTTAAAAAAAGATAATAAATTATAATTACCCTCCTGATACAAATTCTTGATGTACTTTACTGAAATTTATGCAAGAACTAACTGCTTAAGTTGCACTTCTGGTTTACACAGATGCAGTGGAAGCAGTTTTAGGTGTTTTTAACACATTTAACACATATATTTTTGTCTCTACATGTACATGTATAAGTAGTTGCACTACAAAACTAATTCTGGATCTAAACTGAATAAATGCATGAAAAACAATAAGAATAAAAAGGAAGTCATGATTTATAATTGATAAAAAGAAGTAAAATTTGCCTTGAGTATGATACTTTTTCCATCGTCTGCTAGATACCAAAACGGTGTCTTTCTCCTTTTCCTGCAAATTTCCTCTAAAGTTAATATTTTTACAATATTGTAATGCCTAATAATAATCCCTAATATTTATCCAGTATTATGTATTTATTTAGAAGAGGAAGTTATCCTGCTAGATATATTAAAGTCTTCTTCAATGACAAACAGGTGTAAGAAAGTAGATAAAAATCAAACCAAAATAAGTGAGCAGTATGGCTCTTGAACAGGAATTGTCCATGTCTCTTTCTGAAACTATACCTGGATGTACTTACAAAGAGCTAGCTAGCTAGTTAGTTGTCTTTTTCTTTCTTGTTTTTATTTTTAACAAGAAAGCAATAGCAAAGAAGCAAAGGTTATTGTTTTTACTTTTACAAACATACTATCTATTTTCTCTTTACTATTATTAAAATTTTATATCTATCTTAGTTTAATTAAAAGAGTTGTGATTACACAATTTTTATGATCTTTTATGCAATTGAAATTCAAAGATTTAAAATTTTAAAAATGTAACATATTTTCTGTTTCCAGACTTAGTAAACTTTATAGGCAGGCTAATGACTTTTATGTCAAGATACGGCATTATTTACTTTTATTTTTCTTTTGAAACAGAAATTTGCAGGATTGATCAATTCTATGTGTAAATCACAAAATCATTGAAACCTAGAATGGTTTGTGTTGGAAGGGACCTTACTTCCTTGTTCTAACTCCGTTGCTATAGGCAGGGATATCTTTCACTAGACCAGATTGCTCAAAGTCCCATTCAACCTGACCTTGAGCACTTCCAGAGATGTGGTATCCACAATTTCTCTGGACAACTTGTTCCAGTGCCTCACCACCCTTACAAAGACATCCACCACATTATATAAAGGCGCTTATCCCAGATGCTCTCGAGGTAGCAACAATGCCCTTATGCGAGCGGAATCCCTGCCGCGATGAGTTGCAATGGTTTTACAACTCTCCCAAAGGACAGAGTTCTAGCTACTGCAGATAACCTGTTTCTGCTGGCTCCTCTAGAATGAGAGTTTCCCCAGGCGTTGTGTGCTAGCGCCGATGAGAATAAAAGGCTACACAGAGGGCTCTTCTCTGGGATAACAGACGATTTATTGTGAAACCAGCATTGCGTTCTGAGGGTCCAGGAAGTGAGTCCAGAGATATCCAGGTGGCTGGGATAACCCAGAAGAAAGAGAGCTAGGAAGCCCTGCAGGGCTCTTTTAAAGAAAGGTGGGACCAGGAAACACCCAATGGGAAACCGCGTAGTTCAAAGTGACCAGTGGAGGGGAGAGCTTCCCAGGGCATAGCCATATATGGGATCTAAGATATGGGTCCAGGTAACACAAGAGAAATATGGGACTTCACCACAGCTCAGGTAGAGGGTTCAGATATTGGAGTAAGAAGGTTGAGGGTATTGCCTTGGCTTTCTTCCCACCAAACCTGAAGCTCAAAAGCAGCAGCTTCTGCCAAGTGCGCTGCTACAATTATACTTACATTTATCCTGCATTCGATCTTATACAAAATGTAAAAAACAGTATAAACTTTCAGTTGTGCAGGATGTCTTATCCAATTGGACATTTTTCTTCTGTCTTTGTTTGTTTTCATCACTGCTTTGTTGCTTTCAAATAGCTTAAAAACCCACTGTCATTAATATTCATATTTTTACCCTATCATGTGGTCCAGACCAGCATAGAAAATAATGTCTACCCAATTCTTATGGCTGGAATTACTCCAGGTTTCTTGAAACGTGAAATGATTTACCAACCAAGAATGACTGCCTCCAGAATTTTGTCAGGTAAATCATTCCCCAGGCTCTTTGATTCTTCACTGTAAGCTAATCCTGTTTAGAAATAGTTGAAGTCTTAGTCTGATTTATGTAGCATTATTGGTGGTGTGTGCCAGTTTCTCTTCATATTTTACAGACCCATCTTTGGCACTACTGAGTGTTTGCAAAAATGTATTTGACAAAATCAGTTACGGTAAACATCATGATCTGACAAAGAGCTGGCCTACTTTGAAAGGTTTAAAGCCTCCAGATAGATACAAATAAGATAAGAAAAAGCAGACACATGTTAAATCATCCAACAGCAAAGGGGATACTTTATGGAAATGAACTCGCAAGATAATAATTTGAATTTGACAAGGTGATAATTAAAGTCCCTAGATAGACTCTTCCTACATCTGTATGCCTTTCAGTGAAGTTGGTTAGCATATTAACTACTGTTGGAGAATGCTAAAAAATATTCATGGGATGTTAAACTGCATATTGTTATTCATTTCAATTTGTATAATAAATGTAACAAAATGCAATGCATACAGTATTACACAAGAGGTATTAATCTCCATTATAGACTTATTTTAAAGAACACTGATACCGTGCTAGGCTCTCAGATGCCAGTTTTATCCAGAGAAATTCAAAAGATTTAATATTAATTAGTCTTTCTGGCAAGAACAACAAGGTGATAAATTTCTTTTGAATGCGAAATACTGAGGCCAAGACTTTTTCAGTGCAGTAGCTGGAACTATTTTATGTTGTACTTACTGAATAATGACTATCAATAGGTACTTTTACTGGAAATACTTTAATAACAACTGGCTTCATGGAAAAGCTTTGAAGCTTACATCGGTAATAGAAGGTTTGTTGTTAACTGGTGATAGCTTTTTGGACCAACTTTAAACAAATAGCCCCCAAAAAAATATTGGTGGATTGTTGAAAAGTGCTCTCCCATGGATTTACTGCATCAATGGGAAGGCATTCATATGCTTCTATAAAAGACATAATTTCTTTTCAGAAAAAAAAAGGCAATTTTAAGTGTAAACACTATACATCTATGTCCCCTACCAGATTCAGCTGTCATTTGCACTTTAGTTTCCATTAAAAGTACATTTTTTAAATAAGACTTCAGCTTTTCCACACTTACATGGAGTCATGTCATGGAGTGGTCTCAGGGTGCCAGAACTGGATTCACTGCAACTGAAACAGTGGGAAAGGTTTCATTCAGTGCAACTGATACATGTTGGGGAGCTCACCTAGGACATTCTATCTGCAGATGGGAATTTGGACCCTTGGAGACAGATGGTGACTGATCTGAAGTAAAAACACTCCATATTGCCTGTCTGTGGTCATCAGGTCCTTGGCACCAGCTGCTCTGCTCTGCAAATCCACTTCTAATGGGCCACAATAATTGTTTCTGCAGGTGTAGTTTTTGTGTGATAGATAAAAGTAAAGTGCATGCCCACTATAAAGTGAGAGCCTTTAGGTCTGGGGAATGACTGGCAGCACCACCTGGAGAGAGATGGAAACTTTGCTACTTAAAGTAAAGATCTAATGTGAAGAGCTCAAAACACTGAGAGAGCAAAGGATTATCAAGTCTGCTGTAGGAGTGATTGTCATCTCTGAGTCACTGGAGTGAAAGACATAAAAAACACTGTGATATGAAAGTGCTATAAAAGCCTATATGACCAAAAGGGATGCATTTAATGTTCTTTTTTTTTCTTTTTTTTTTCTTTTTTTTTAATATTCTGTGTCCTTAAATGAATAACTTTGCATTGGCACAGCTTTTCTCTTAAGTTGACATTAGTCTGTCATCTTTTACAGTAGCAACATAATTATCATATAGCCAAGAATTTATGAATCATTTTGCAATGCTACAAATTTTTGTTAGCATTTAATGCTGTAGCTTAACACATGGTATTCATATCTGTGCAGTGATTTCCATGCATCATGATTTTCTCATTTAACTGTGCCAAAACTTATTTACAACTTGGAATATTTCTTCCTGACATTTTTATTCTTCTCTTCCAGTCTTCATATTGTCACATCACTATCTGTAGAGATCAGGAATGTCACAATTAGAAAAACGGCCAATATTTTTTGTAACTCGATAGATTTTCCCAGTTCTCCCTTTTGCTTTTTGTTCCAAATCCTTAATTTAAAATAAAACAGTGCAAAGCATCAAGTTCTGTAGCATGCTAAGTCAGTAGCTGGTGAAGTAATAAATGACATTTCGGCTTGGTTTTGTTACAGTTTCCAAAAACATAAAACACATGCAATACTTCTTGATCTTGACAGATTTAATTTCATGCAGTTTAAGAACATAGTTTTAAAATCTCCATGACTGAGAAAGCATCGATCCGATAATAGCTTTTTTTCCCTGCTTAGCTGCTACACAATTGTCCCTGCAGGAGGGTATAAAGATGTGGGTTTTAAAGGGCTAAAATTCACAGAAATTACTATTGTCTATGACATTAACATCACAAAATATGCATTCATACATGTATTCATGTGTTCACATTTTAAGGGGTATATGTATATCTATATCAAGTTTAATTGCCAGCAGTAAAGTAACTTTAGTATTGTATGTTAAAGAACTCAGTATTAAGTTAATTAATACATATATGTCTTTTAACATTGAATTTCCTTGGTTTTCGTTACAAAAATGTAAAAAAGGCGAATAAGATCTCCTGCTTTATAACGATTCAGCAACCATCACTACTTCCTAACTCCTTAACTATATTACACATTTCATTTCCAGCTCTTTTGATGTATCTGTGAACAGCTGAATTAAGGCTCTAATGTGGAATCCCACCTTATTATAGAACATGCTTTTGGTTTTTTATATGTACAAGGCTTCTTTAAAATTTTTGAAGGGAAGGGAGGCCATATCCTGGTTTTAAACCGTGTTATTATCATACAATACTTAATACAAAGACATCATAATTGGGGGAAAATATCTCAGTTAATGAAAACAAACACATTTGTTATAAATTCAGAGCAATATAACTAGTTCTCAGAGAATTTTGCTTTCTGAGTTTTATGTTATCATTAAGTAAAAGAAAAAAAATGTTTTTAGGAAATACACCAAAGTAGAGAATTTAATTTATTGATGTTGAAAGTTATTAAAACAAAATCTCTACAACAGTGACCAACATGGTAGGTCACAGAGANATTTAAACTGTAGATAACATGCAGAATATCATCTGGTATAGTGTGAAGAATTTGTCTTTTCTAGTTTTGTTGTTGTTGCTACTGCGTTAATGAGACAGTTCTCATTAAAATTGCAATACTTAACACTTTCATTTACATTATTTCAAAACTTATTCAACACTGATAGGGAAGAGGTTACATTCAAATTTAAAATACTTTTCAAACTATTGACCTTTTCAAGGAAGGAAAAAACAACTCAACAGGATAGAAATCTAGTAGTCATGAAAAAAAAATTAGTAAAACAGAAAAAAATATTAAAGGAAGAAAGAAACAACTTGGAAATATCCTTTATGGTAAGTACATTTAGGCCACACACTTTCAAACAGACTCTGTTTAGGACCTTCTTTATTCATCTGGCATTTTTGACGTTTTTCAATATACATTTTTGTCTGTATTTTTTTTGGGGCACGCTCACTGGTTAATGTGGCTTTAAAATGGCAGAGGTGAAAATATACCACAAACTTTTAATGTTGTGTCTTGCAACAAGGAAGTCTTGTTTATTAGTTTTGTGAAACCTTAAATGCATATAAAGTTTGCCTAATGGTGGGAAAAATTATAAGAAGCATGCCTAAAAGCAAAGGCTAGTCTGAGTTGTTTTAGTGTCTATTAATTACTGTATACTTCAATTTGATCTCACAAATAAGTGAAAGTGACTAATCTGAACCTCAGCTTGTAATGTTTGCAGTGCTGTCTGTGGGATACATTTAGATTAATGGGTTCAACAGTAAAGGTCAATCATAAGCCTGAAGGTCCACTGAAAATCCTGACAGTAACATTTGCCAGGTGTGAATTCCGGACATGGCCTGCTATCACTAACTGACCAGTAACCTATAGATAACAGGAACACTAAGCCTTTCACCACAAAAGCTAACTTATTTGATAACAAAAATTGACATTTCAGTCCTTTCAGACAGCATGATGTGTTCAGTGATTTCTAGGCATACCTTGAAATGTATGGGACTGCTCTTATTTACCCTGAGATCCATATGCGTGTGTGTGAATGCATGTGCATGTCTCTGTGTGTCTGTCTCCCCATTTTTTGCCCCCAGCACGACATCTCACTAAGTCTCTAGTGGGATTATTGTTGCTCTAAAGAATCCGTTCAGCAGGAGTGAAACAGCTTGTATCTACCCTTTGGGGGTTTGACTGAAAACAAGGAGAGAAAAAAGGAAGCTTGACTTCACATCTAGTGGTGTTCTGAGGAATAGAAAAATAGTTGTTTATGAAATTGTGGGGAAAAAAAAGCAAAAGCTTGGGATTTTTTTGAGAGTAGGAGTTGAAGGAGTATAAGATCATAGTGTATCAGGAAACATTTCAAGTATAAGAACTGAAACAATTCTTTGCTGTTTATCTCTTTTTTCCCCCCTGAAATTCTAAACTCTATTTATTTATTTCGTTCTTCTGACTGACTTCCTTATTGGTCATCTGTAACAGATGAACAGTACTGTACTTTACTGATTTTGAGTGGAGGGTGGTGGCACCTCACATTGCCCTGAGGGAATATAAAGAAACCAGCAGAGTACTTCGGGCTGCTCTGAAAGTATTAGGACTTTAAGATGCAGAATTCAGAAACAGGGAACTGTTGGTGAGAAAAGCAGTTGAATGTAGCCAACTAGAGTTTCAAAGATAAATCATTCATAAGCAAGGTCATTATAGCCACGCTGTGAATTTGGGGCCTCATGAACCTTTACTTGCCACCCCCCAGGAAGATTTTAAGAGAGATTAGAAGTTTATAGCAGGATGAAGAAACAGAAAGACACCCTATTCAGGGCAGGTCTGTGCAAGCCCGGCTTGTCTTTTCCTTCCCATTTGAGAGATTGCAACCCTGATACTTGCCTTGGCCTCCTGTGTCTCTCCTCAGTGACCGACGACTTTCAGCTGCAGCATCCAGGAATTCACTGTTTTCCAGTGATGAAAATGTTCACTTTCTTCAGTAATCACAGAGGCAGGCTCATCTGCCTGTTTTTGCATTCATGTGACTATTAACTCACCTGGAAAGCCTTTCTCTGGAGTTGGTTGTGGGTTGAAATTAAAGAGTGTGTTAAGAATGAGCTAGCATTTTATCGACAATGCTGAAGATAGTCATAAGGAATATGTACACAGAACAATAAATAGATGAGCTAATAATCCTGCAGCAAGCAGTCCACTTCAAAGCACTAAGTTACAACAGCCATGGGGGAAAAAGTAGTGGGAGAGGGCTGTAAATCAGGACCCTGCTTTGTAAAACACACTTCAGCCTGAGGCCCTATGGAGAGAGTGTAGTCCAGGGAGTGCAGCCAGGGTAATAACACTGCATTGGTTTCTGAAAATGGGATAAAGCAAACCTATTTTAGCCAAGGTAAAGAAAAGTTTTGTAAAAGTCAATAAACATAATCCACTGACAAATACTTGCTAAATAATTAATTTGCATTGCAAATGCTCAAGTTTAAAAACTTGCATTGAATTTGCCAGCATTAAGTGACCTTAAAGCAAGAAGGAATTACAGGCCTCTCTGTGAACACTTAGCTTTCTCTCAAAAGTTTCTGGACAGTCCTTCCAGTAGATGACAATCAAGCCTTAAAACACAGATAGAGAATTTCACTAACTGACTTTTATAGCATGTAGAGATAATAAATCATTAAATATCAGGGAGTCTTAAGATTTTTTTCATTATATATTTTCACTGACAATGCTGATTTGCCAAACCTTTTTTCATTATTTCTGTCAATTCTGAACATTAGAGAGATAAGCTTGGAAAATTATCAGAATGCTTTATTTTGACATTTTAATTGAAAATTTAAAGTTTTATAGTTCAAAATTTTTTCCTTTGGAATTTAAACTAATTGTAGCTGTAAAAGGTTGTCATTTATTGAATCTTACCTTCTTGGCTTTTGTTTTTTTCTGAATCTTAAAATGTTTTGTCTTAAGTCTGTTTTGAGAAAGTTCTCACTATATTAAGCATAATCAGGGTTATGCATTAAAAATAATCCATTTTATCTCCAAGCCATCATAAGTCTAATCTCTGTCAACATTTGTTTATAATACCAGAGTATGAGCAGGTACCACATGAAAAAAAAAAAAAAACAACTCTAGTAATAACTGTTATAGTATTACATCAGAGTTTCCTTTTCATTTCATTCATCTAAGTCTTATGAAAAGAGCAGTCAAAGTATTGCTGAGGTAAAAAAATATGGTATTTGATTCCTTCTGATGCAAAATATGCAAACCTTCAAACACATTCATGAGCACTCACCCAGCAGAACAATAATAGACTAGCTGTTCAAAAACTGTGTAAATATAATTGGATTCTTTGGTTCAGATCCCAAGGCTTCATTCAATTTTGTTCCGTTGTTATTGAAACAACCTCCTATTGAATGAAAAAAAGCATTTTATCATAGTTAAAAACTAAACTGGGACCTCTGCATTTGACCTGCCTATAATACTGTATGTGATGCATTTCATGAAGTGCATGAAGAATTTTATGTAATAATCAATGCTGACCAAAGTGTTATGAGACCAAAAGTAGTCTGACCAAAACCTGATCATAGTTATCAGTGCCTGAAAAAATACCTATTGATTATTTTTTTCTCTTTGCTAAAGTACCTCTATTTCCTTCCCAAAATACAGTTGTTTTCTGTGATTGATAAGTTCACTAGCTTTTAAGCTCATTCACATCCATTAGTTCTGCCTTTTCCTCTCCCTGTTGAAAATCAGGAGCTGTCAGACTGAAATGTTCTTGACAGACACAAAGTGTCCCCACGGGTAGCAAAACCCATTCTGAATCAGTAAGAAATAGATTTTAATATGTTGCTTTGCTGACACTGGTCACTCCAGTTACTTTACAGAAAATGTTGACAGAGAGGACAGACAATTATACAAATACTGGTTTTTAATGTCTTCCTAAAAATGTTTCATTTTTTTAGGCAAAGCAATACATTTGAAATGTTTTGAATAAAATGCGTGGTACAGCAGTGAAATCTGTATGTTGATCCTTTACAGTTCCTTCATAGAATATTTCAGGTATTGTCTGTTTTCAGGCCTGATCCAAAGCCCATTAAGGTCAGCAACACTAATCTTATTTTCTACTTTAATGAGCTTTGGGCTGTATCCAGTGTGTGAGCGACAGTAACCCATGTGATATTTAAACTTGCAGAATAAATGATCCTATGCTACAGAATTAAGATCAGTTCTGGCTCTGCTGAAGCTGATGCGAGTTGTGAAGCCTTCCAGACCAGGTTTTTCAACTTTATCTCTGGGATATAAGAACAGGGGCTTGATATAAGAACAGGGGCTTCAAGCAAGCAGAGTTTTGGAGGAAAGAAAATGTAAAGCTACAACAAAATCACTGTTTATTTGACCGGTTTATGTGTGGTTAACCTCACGGTAATTTTCTATTTCCATATGTCTTCTACAAAAAATGAACAACTTACTCATATGTAAGAATATGTTTAGTTCATTTAAAAAAGAGTTCCATCTTTTTTACTAGATATCAGTTAAAAATTGACCCATTAGAAATTTATCTCCTTGAACATTTCAATTTTTTTTCAACACTAAAGTGTATAATTTCTCCCATTGCAAGAAAATTGCAGTGGGAGAAATTACAAAGCAAAGTGTGAAAATACTTCTTTTATAATAAAGGAATTACTGCAATGAAGAGTTGTTTTTTGTTTTCTATTTCCTCTTTAACACATGGGTATTGACTGATCATAATGAAGAAGTCCCAAGGTATAAGCAGTTTGAGAAAAGTGACAAGTGTGCCCATTACCTTACGCATTCCAACTCCTGCCCCACCCCGTGCCCACCCAGTCGTCTGAGTTGCAGTCTGAAAGGTTAGCTGCTTGTTTAACAGATTTCCTAGGCTCTACTGCTTTGTCTTAGCCATGGCTTGGGGGAAATGGTGACTTAAGACATGTAGGCTGTTAGCCAAAAATTTTTCCAGATACACTTGTGCTGTCGATGATCTCCAGAGCTACTTGGGTTGCTGCTTTCTGATGCCATAAGTGGTGGTTACCTACACCACAGAAGACAGCAGACCTGACTGGAATGAACCTGTGAAAGATTAGGGTACATTAAATGTTGCAGGAATTGTTGTTTACTAATTGGTTGGGAGATCATAAATACTGTGTTAGAAACAATCACTCAGGTACTTTACAGATATACAGAGGATAAAAATATTTGCCAAGGGCTGACTTCTGTGTACAGAAAACTAATATTGAAGACTGCACTCTAAATGAGTAAGGACTGGTCTGACTTCTTCCATGTGTTTTTACAAACTGAATTTTAAAGTCACATAATTGTGATCTATTACTACTTGACATACACTAACTGTGATCATCTTTATTAATATTGTTGCTGTCATCATTATAATTGTCATCATTTTAGAAAATGAAATTGCTGTTTTCTGGCAACTGGATTGCTAAGACTAGGTCCCAGAGGATGCATGTGATCATATTTTTGTTCTTCAGTGTACGTGGTAGAGGAGAAAGGAAAAAAAGTATTATTAGTTAGGCTATGTTTTCTAAACTGTCACAATTTATACCATTCAGAGGGAAGACTTCAGAGGAGATGGATTTCAGGTCAGTTGCAGGATGGAAAGTTTTGTAGTATGCTTCAATGTAAAAAATGTAAAAAGTTATTATGAAAAACACACTAAGGTTTAAGCAGTATCTGAAAAATCATAAAAATCAATTACATAATGATGAAAACTCCAATAAATATGTTGGTAATAATCAAGTGGTATTTAAAAAAATATACTATCTGAAATCTTAATACATGTTTAGGAACTTTAATATAAAACATTAACATTAACTTTAATATAAAACATTAACAGTTTACACTAATTTTTATTGTTACTTCCCTATATTTCTCACTTGAAGTGGTGCCGTATTGTAAGACTATAGTCACCTTTCTTAACACTGTGTGTCCTCCAGAGTTTTTTGCCAATGTCTGCTTTTGTTGGTCTGTTGTTATTGCTAAACTAGAAGGTTAGCAAAGTGTCAGGAAATTTAAAATATTTCTTTACATATTTATTAAGTATTAAATATCTTGGGGAATGATTAAATAACACTGAATGTTATATTTCTTACAAAATCCTTATTCTTTGACTAAGTTCTAGGAGTACTGTTGGGGTAAAGAGAGGCACCTTAGTACCTAGTAAAGGATAGCTACACAGTATATTGTTTTCCATATCCGTCTTTTTCATCTACTGCCCAGGATCAAAATTTTAGTTTGTTTTGAATCTCTGAGTGAGGAAAAGCCACATTACTTAGTTTGAAACCATTTAACGGTGAGAGAGTTTAGAGAGAATTAAAATGTGGCTGCCAGAATCCAGGGCATCCTGTTAACTATGACAGGGTCCCAGGATAATGCTTTGCAATCCCTCCACCCTGACAAGGCCCTGATGCACAAAATAACAGGAAAACGTACACAGAAAGAGAAGAAGAAATAGAATGAACAACTCACATAATAATATTTCTGCTCTGCTTTGTAAGGTGACTAGTTTGATGGTGCGAAAATTCTGCACATGTTCCTCTGGAAAGTGAAAGACACCTGGAGAGAAGACACAAAAGTGAATGACACTGCCCAGCCCTTACCAGATCTGTTGTGACTACTGCAGGAAAACCCTACATCTCTTGGAGTACTTGACACCGTGTAGTATGTCTGTGTCTGTTGTGTTTAATTTAAAAAATATTGAAAAATTTACTTTTCTTTTACAGAAAGTTTGGATAAATCTAATGTGGTTAAAAGAAGATACAGAACATAATTCTGAAGTATCTGGTTAGAAAGAAAAATAAAGCCAGAAATATTCTTATGCATAATGTCCATGTTGTTACTTCCCTATTTTCATTAACTTTCTTACTGCTGCATATTTGTTCATAATTACCACTGACCAATGCTTCCTTCCATAGTGAAAGGGCTAGGATGGTTATCACATGGACAAATACACTGTGACAAAATGGCAAAATAGAAAGATATGAAGCATGTCTAGGAGCAGGGAATGGTGAACAAGATAGAAGAATCAATCAAAAAATTGTCATCACTGTGTCTTGATTCAGTCAAAGAGCTAAAGAGAGAAATGCCACACAAAAATACAGGCTGGAGAGAAAATGGATTCAGAGAAGCCCGGGGAGAGGGAATTTGGGAACTTAGAGGATTTGGTTAAGGAGAAGGTCAAAATCAGACAGCAATGTGTTTCTAACTTGCAGTCTAGAAAGACAAACATATCCTGGGCTGCATCAAAAGCAGCATGGCCAGCAGGGTGAGGAAAGGGATTCTATGCCTTTCTACTCCACTCTCATGAGACCCCACCTGAGTCCCCACTGTCCAGCTCTGGGCAGCCCAGCATAAGACCAATGAGGACTTGTTGGACTGAGTTTAGAGGAGGGTCATGAAGCTCCTCTCCTATGAGGACAGGCTAAGAGAGTTGGGGTTGCTCAACATGGAGAAGCAATGGCTGCAGTGGTGGCCTTACAACAACCTTCTAACACCACAAGAGCAAAACAGGTTGGATGGGGCATTGAGAAACCTGATCTAGCAGAAGGTGTCCCTGCCCTGAAAAGAGGAGTTGGAACTAGATGATGTTCTCTTCCAACCCAAACCATTCTATGATTCTATAATTCTATGATTTTATTATTTTAGTTATCATATGGAAGTATTGTCTGAAGTACATTTTCCTTATGTTCAGAGTAACAAACACACTAACTGTCTTGTTATAATTTGTTCTTCCGAAAGGGTATTAATTTATAGAACTAAGAACAGCACAAAGCATTATTTCATCGAATAGATAAAAGAAAGATGCATTGTACTGTGGTGTGATTGTGGTCCATGAGAAAATTTTGTGTGATACATAACAGATATAGCATGATTTAAAGCACAGCGTTAATAGGTCCTCAATCAATTAAACTTTATGAAACTATATGACAAGCAAAGTTATGATGATGGCAATTACTCCTGTTGGACAACTCCAGTCTAATTTTTTTCTTCTTTATAAAAAATTAATTTAATCTATGTCTTTTTAAGGGTTCTAGGAGTTTGCAATCTTCTTGTGAAGGCAGATTTGGCACATTCAAAAATAACAGTATATCCTGATAAGAAGAGGTAGGGTTTCTAGAGTAGTCAGACAATTGCTTGGAAAAAGAAAGGGGGATAGATATAGGGGTCTTGAAGTATTAGTGGGTTTTGATAACTAATTTACTGGTTGGGTTTCACTTGAAGGCATATATTAGTTGTGCAATATGTTATAGGATTTCAAGGGTTAGATAGTACTTGTAAACTGTAGGCAGGCTGCATGTGTGTGCATCTGAGAAACCCACTTTGCCTGATTGACACTTCACTGCTTAACACTTGGCTCTTTGTAACTTGTTTATCCAAGTGCCTGATATGTTCTTGCACAGCATGACTTTTTTGAGGAATAAGTTGCAATAGTCTATAATTTGATTTCAGCAACAGGCCTTCAGGGACTGGAATATTTGTTCTACCTTGACTTTTCTTCTTCCTTGTTGAAGTACTTCACTCAGAATATGCACACCCACTCGCCTCCATGTTTAACAAAGTGTGCTCATTGTACTGTATTGTAATCTCAAAGGTCAGGGCATTGAACCATTAAATATTCAATTTATTCATGTAGGTACATTACATATATTTCAATGTTTTCTTAAATGATTTGACATTAGCAAAAGAACATTGAGACAAAAGAAACTGTGTAGAAGAGATAGACATCAGGCAATACACAACAAATCATAACAGATAATAAAACCAGATTTAATATAAACATTTTTTCCACCATTAGACGTGTATTAGCTAGAGAGTAACTGCTCATACATTTTGCTGTACATGAACTTATAAATTCTATTAAACTTTCTGATAAAAACTTTCTTATAAATTAACTCGTTAATGTCAAAACAACCTCCATGTATACATTCAGTATACACTAATTTTCCATGTGTGATCCTGTACCACTATGATTCTGAGAGCTCTAACTAGAGATTTGGCTAACTAGTTGTCCTTTTCTTCATTTTAAGCGGGCTTTCTTTCAGCTGTTTACTCATTTACTGTGTCTGCTTTTCACAAACATTGAAAAGTTTAAATTTATTGACACCAGTTATAGATATGAATTTCTAGTTGATTGCATATTTGTAGCTGTGAGTATGCATGAGAGAAATTTGTGATTTTCCCTCAAGGGATAAAAAGTCACTCCAAAATCTAGACTATTTTCGGAAAATATAAACACATCTTGCACAACACAAGAATAATAAAACAATTTTGAACTATTAAGTATAAATTACTTGTACAGATCTTGTGAAAAACATGTATCTCTCATCCTTTTCCTTTTCAGGATTCTGCTGGCATGAAGACTACAAAGACATAAAATAACATTTTTCATATTAATGGGTACCTTACAAAATAATATAATTTTGCAATTTAAAATATGTGCTGTAAATTAATGTTCACAGTATTTACTGATTTGAGAATTTAGCAAAGCAAAATTTTACAAATTATTACTTCAAGCAGTTGGCAAGGAACAGTACTGACCTATAGAGACAGAATATAATTTATAGGCAAAATCTGCCAACCTGCTTGTATTGACCAGTTTTTTACTCTGAAATTGTCCTAGTGAGATCAGTAGGATTACTGGAACAGTAATGCCCTACTTACTGTGAGAAAGCCTGGCAGAATTTGGCCTTTAACGTGTCTTAATGGCCAAAAACTTTTCTTTTTTTATTTTTTGGTGGCTACATAGGTGTTAAACAACTGTACTGTAGCTTTGAGAACAGTAGTTTTGGAACTTGGAAGTTTATACACTTCTTTCTTTCAAAGAGAAAAATTTGGGTTTGGTCATTTGTTTCAAAAAATTATTTCGTTTTTACAGTTAGATTTATGAAAACCATTTCTAGCAATAACACAATACCTGCACATACTTGTCTGAGTCTGATTTCTGTAAATATATTTGTTTTGCAACTCACTGGAGCATTCTCATCTTAGAAGGATAAGACCTCTCCCTGTCTTTGTGAAACCAGAAAAATACCATCAATGTTTGCTCTTCTTCACTCTTGAACCACTGAAAGCAATACAAAAAATTTACACTGACTCAGTAAGAGTAGAGACTTGACCCTGACATTCTGAGCTCTCTCATGGACAGTGTAGCTCTTTAGTGGTGTTTGACATAGGCCTGGATCATACCCTGAGTATATATCATTTGCAAAAGGTGAGTCACTTCACTACTTTTTCTCTTCAAGCAATGGTGATGACTTTTTTACAACTGCTTCAGAGGCAGTAGAGACAAGGATGGAAATAATTATGAAACAATTTGCTGTACAATAAATTCCATCTTGAAGCTAATATCTTTTCCTTTTGTGTATTAGTTGTTGCTGCTGCTGCTGCCATAGACTTATCTTTGTTGCAACTTCCATGTGCCTGAATACGATTGGTTGGCTCCATGTTCTCATGCTATTGTTCAAGATGTTTCTATGGAGAGTGATTTAATTTCACTAGATTTGTGGCTTTCTCCTGCTGTGTCTGTATAATGGCATTGATGCAGATTGTTGAAAAGGAGAGTCTCAAGCCAGGTGGAGTTAATTAAGCTGAGATAGGTACCCCCAGTCGTTCTCACGTGCAAAAGAGTATAGAGCAAACTTGGCAGCTAATGATATAACAAACATAAATATATATTTGATGACAGATTATGTCATGTAAAAAGAGTGAAAACAACTGAAAAATAAGGCAATGTACTGTCTGCTTAAATTACAATTCCCGCTAAGGAAGAAGGAATTTATTTGCTTTGAATAACTGAACAGTCACAGGGCTTGAGAAAAACTCACTGAGTTTTAAAATGAGAGGATTTGATACACATGCAAGAAAGACACAAGATCCCCCTCTGCCCCTTCCTGCAAGGGTCTGTGTTATGCTCACACATTGTTGATATATTGAATATGGAAGTTCCTCTATACTCCGGACATTATAAAAAGTTACTGAAACATTAGAGAAAAAAAAAAAGCAGATGAAGCCCTATATTATTTGACTTTTTCTGTTGGGGAGAAAACATGTGAAGTTCAAGAATTTCCTGAAAGCTGCTAAAATTTACAAGCTGCAGAAAGGTAGACATGCTAAACCATATTTACAATGATGAACTGACATGAAATGACAGAGAGCAAGGTACATATAAGGAAATCTCATACTATTTTAAGTAGGATCAGTGGAGAAAGTTGTTTACACTATTTGTTATATTTTAGTAAATTAGTGTAACTCAGTACAAGATACATGTGACAAAATCATGGGTGAGAACAGGCAAAAACTTTTAGATCATCCATAATAAAGAATGGAGCTAAGCGTGGTAAAAAAACACTGAATCTGGAGCTTAATGGATTGAGGGGGAATGCAAAGAAGAAACTGGGAAACAGCTAATGGCCACAGCATGCTTTTTGTCTTGATGAACTGAGTTCCTGGTGGAATGTGTTTTGCTGCAAGAGTATGTTTGGTATGAAAATTAAATGGAAGCATAAGCAGTTTATCTAAGGTATTTTATCTAATCTCTGTATGTATTTTAAATCCATCAGAACAGAATCTCAGTACTAACAGTCCTTTATAAAGAAAGCAGTCAGAGGGCTGAAATTAACCACTCTGCTTACATCATCTGAACATATCATGTTTTTCCCTTGTCTTACTCTCCAAGGGAATACTATTGAGTCATTTCGAGGTGACTACATGAATGCAAATGAAGAGAGATGGATCTTCACTTTCACTTGTAAGGTGCTATGGTTCGGAACTTATTCTAATTTTTGATGAAAATAAATTTTCTGTCTGTAAAGCAGACAAAGGCAGTTGCCAGGATCTTAACCCTGGTCTCCGTCTGTCACAGTTACTGAACGACTACAGCTGCCACGCTAGGTCAGAGTGAGCAGCAGGTATGAAGGAGTCAAGGCCTACTCCTTTCAAGACTTTGAAGAATAGGGCTGGCATTCAGCCTTGGAGTGGATTTGATGCCACCCAGATAGAGAGAACAACAAAGAGATCATCAGAATGATGTGCACTTTTTGTGCTGCTGAACTTAGGACATGCACTGAATAAGATGATTGAAGGCAAATGTTTCTCACATTTCTGATTCCTTCTTAAGGGGAAAGATAAGAGATGGAATATAATATTATGTTTCCTGAGTATTTGATTAGATAACGGACTTTGGAGTGATGTGGCAATGGTACATAGCAAGGTATTAAAAGCAGTTGTAGTTTGAGTTGTAGTTCTGGGCTTACAGCTTTCCAGGAGTTCTCATGATAAATATGGCAAAAGGAATCCCAGAGTTACTGAGCCTGCTGTATCAGTTGTAACCCTAACAGATTTCTTCAGTTCCCTCTGTTAAATCTATTAATAATGAACATGTCAAAATTATTAGAAGAAAAATTATTTGGATCAAACAGATTCATGAACTAGTTAAGATAATATCTGGGATTAAGTCTAGATTTTATCTGCTGCACAGTAAGAGAAATGCTAACAAACACTACAAAAATTAAAATAATTCCAGCACAAATTTGGAGGTGAAAAGGAAAATAAAGAGATGAAGGTCAAAGAATGTCTTTCTAAAGGCAATTTTTTGAAGTCGAATTGCTGCATTCATTTTACAAGATATTATCTATTATCCACAGTAATTTGTTTGACCAAAAGTAATTGAATTTATTCTTTTCAATCTAGTGATTCACTCCCCACCCCAGCTATTTTAAAATTTAAAATTAGCTTTAAACACATCAGTTAGTCTTGTTTTACATGCTTCCTGGTGTTCTACTGAATCTCTTGAAAGAGTAGGATTGCCCCTGAATGCACCATGCACATTAAAATATTAGTCAGTATTTGAGACACCTTCACTCCTAACTCAGAAAGAACCCGTTATGAGTAAGGAAGACTTTTTTTATGGACCTTGTCAGGACTCCAAGTCAAAGGCTTAATTTTCTCGGAACTACGGTAGCTTTTCTGCATGAAGTTCTCTGCATGAATATTCAGAATCTCAAATAACTTCAACGACTGTTAGATGTAAACTGTCTCTGTATCAAACTGCCATAGACACAGATGTTTTCACACAGAGATGAGGTAATTTTTTTATATATATGGCTCACACAACTTCTTCTCTGTCATTCAGAGGTGTGTTCAACATTAAGAGAACATTCCAGTTTCCACAAAAGAATTTCTTAAGATACTTTGTCCTCATAATCACACTGACTGTCAAAGTAGCCAGATTGTAAAACTACAGGTTGTTCTGCCAGCGGGTGAAAATTTATTACACTGAAGTCTATGACAAACACCTAGAGGGATAGTATTTCACTCATGATATTTCACCATAATATATTATGACTCTAAAAGAAGTGGTGATTGTTCATAATTGAATTGTGATTACAGATGAATAGCAATGAGAAGACACAGTGTAAATGCCATTATGATTAGAATGAGGTAAAAAAAATTAGTTAGATGAAAAATTAAAAAAATGAAAGCAAATAAATAATTTCATTTTTCAGAGACTAAGATATATTACTGGCAGGGCCATATACTTGATATTTTATTTCTTTTATTTATCTCTTTTTCTCTTCACAGATTATAATACAATAAATGTTATTCTTAGGTGTCTTTGGTACTTTTTTCAGCTACAATTTTAAATTTCTATTAAATGAAAAAAGGAAAGGGAAAGGGAAAGGGAAAGGGAAAGGGAAAGGGAAAGGGAAAGGGAAAGGGAAAGGG
>VZRZ01005622.1:166551-177858 GCA_013398175.1 Climacteris rufus
AAGGGAAGGGAAGGGAAGGGAAGGGAAAATTGAACTGTAAAAGCACCACCCTAAGTTTGGACATTCATGGCAAAAAAAACCAGCAAAATGTGTCCATGAGTTTTTAGTAAATCACAACTATAATAACATTGCACCAAACCACAATAAGATTTTTTTCTAAGTCATTTGGGGAAGGACACCTTAAAATCTGTGTCCTTATAAGGCTTAGAAGAATGAGACTTGCACTCTGTTTTGCTGGTAAAATTGGTATAATGTTATTATGAACAATGCTAATAAAAATATGCAAAAAAATCTCAGCACTTTCTATTTCCTGAAAAATATTATTGTAAAAGAAATTCTATTATCATGACCAATCTTTCATCTAGAATGATTAGGCATGGGTTGGAAAGCTATTACGAAGTATAAAAGCGGGAGGGAATAATATAGTTGCAATATAACATACCTTAAAATGCTGAAATTATAGCACACTAGAAAAAAATTGAAGGAAAGAAAGAAAGAAAAAAAAAAAAGTGCATCTCTTGAAGAGGCTTGAAAAATTGTCAGCTTTTAGCAGTATTGTCAGCTTTTAAGCCAGTATTTCCATTTGTGGGCTCAAGGGAATGTTAAATAACAAGCAATTATTTCAGGCAGAAGTAGATGTAAATGGCAGCATTCAAAAACTTATGAAAAGATACTGTTAGAACTGATTTTGTACCTTTTAGAATATCATGGCTGTGCAATCCTACGTATCACCAGGAAGATTCATTCCCTGGAGAAAGATCACATAATAATGGAATATTCATCAGAAAGCCAAAAAAACGGAATATCTTGATGAACCAACAAAATCATGTTTCAGAATAACGCATTGAATAGTAAATGATATATTAATTTCCTTTAATGAGTTGAAACCAACAAATAAATAAGACTTAAAACTTATTTCCTGCTTAAAATCAAATGTGAGGTGAACATTTAAATTGCATTTTTAAAGGCTTGCTTTTAAAGTTCAATCACAAGGTCAGGGTGTGGGGGTGAAACCAGTCGTAATCCTAGTACAGTAACTCACTACTTGTACAAAAAATGGAAAAATGAAATGCACTACTTACTTTTCATAGTTCATACCAAAAAATATAAAATCTCTAGTGAGAAACAGGTATCAGATTTTGAAAACTTCTTTTATTAGTATATTTTTCTGGTTATATTAAAAAGTTGAAAGTCTTTGAATTTGAGGGGCTTGAAATAATACATACAGTCTAGATAGGCAGTGGTCTGCTGTTCTATTAACAGAGTCAGTAAAGATTCATACGGAAATAATCCCGAAAGTCTTGCCATACTTTCAGTATATAATTAGTTATTCATTATTTTTCCTTGCACCCTCTATTTTAAAAAGAACAATAATGGGTCTTCAGTTGAGAATAGAAAAGGGACAAGTTAGTTGACCAGAAAAGTAAGTAAATAACTAATGCCTGGAAGTCAATAAAAAAATGAATGTTTGCAAAAAATTAAATCTTGTGTTCATATTATGAGTGTTGGAAAACAGGAAAGACATTTCCGGAAAGAAAGATTGTCTCACAAATAAAATTATGTGGTAAAGCTAAAAAAAAAAAAAAAAAAAAAAAAAAAAACCAAAAAAAAAAAAAAAAAAAAAAAAAAAAAAAAAACCAAAAAACCCCAAAATAAAAAAGAACCAAAACAAGAAAACATTTAAAAGGTAAGATTTAGGATCTTGGTAAATAATGGTAGTGAATATGGGTAAATAGAAGCAGTAAACAGCTGCACAGTGACTAGCTATCTATATCCCAAATATACACAACAGAACTAGCTTCCCAGCTGTATCTGATGTGAATAAAGTATCCATTCACAAACCTGGTTTAGGCATGAACAAACCTATCTTAAAGGTTGCCAATGTTTAAATTAACTCTTTGGGAAAAGGAATATATTTCTTTCGAGCATGTACAATGCCAAGGTAAATGGCACCCTAATCCTTAATGAAGGCTTATCTGCACAGCCAGAACACAAAATGTGTGAGAGGGAATAAAAAGCCTCCAACACACAGCATAAAACTTCTTTACTCTCCGTTGTCTGTGTTCACAGCTGCAAACCTTGCAGTGAGTAGAAGCAGCTCTCCAGACCCTGTAATATACAGCAGTGCCAAGTGAAGAATATTGTAACAGAAGTCTATTCTCCTCATCACATACTTTGCTCACATACTTTTCCTTACTGCACAAATGACACAGAGGGTGACAGTCTGCGTTCCTACAACAAATACAACTCTAAGAATTGAAACTATTTGAACTTTATGCTTTCGTTTCCCTGTTGATTTGCAATCCTTAATCCCCAAGTACTGAAGACCTCTGAGAATGTATAAATAAATCTGTTCATTATTATGTGTTAAAATTAATTTAAATGGTTTTAAAAGCAATTTAACACTTAGTATTAGACACTGACATTTCTGTCCCAAGTGGTCTTATTAACACCCTAGTGCTGCAATTTGCTGTTTACTTAAAACTTACTGAATTGTTATGCAAGTTATCACTTCAGATTTTTTAAGGATGCAAGGAAGTTTCTCATTTTGTGGAGATTGGAGAGAAAAGAAAACCCACAAAACCACCAACAACAGATAAACAAGCCTTCTGAAAATGTCAGTGAGTTGTCATATCTCACAGTGAGTGCTGTTTAAAGGCTTTAAATAGTATTAAAGCTTTGCAATTTTACCAGCAGAGGTTTATATCCTACATCTGACTCCATTTTTCTTAATCTTTTAGCAACATAAGATTTCTGCCATTTTCATGTAGAATAATAGAGACAATGGATTGTTATTTCCCCTCATTTTCTCAGTAAGAGGCAGTAGAGATAACCCCTAAAGAGAGATTTAGGTGTTTAAGTTCAAAGGCTAGTTTCTTCCTTCTTGTTTAAACTAGGTACTTTTATGTTCTCTATGCAATAAGGGTTTGTTTCAGAAATTTATAGAATCATCTAGATCACTACATCGAGTTTATCCACTTTTAATTATGTCAAACCACTTCTTAGAGTTTACTTTATGACAGTTTATTGAAGTTTTTGTTTTCTTAGTATTTTGGTATAAGATCCCCCAGGCACGGTTCGAGGCACTTGATATCTTGCTCTAAACTGTTCTCAAGAGAGAAACTCTTGCCTTATGTGTATCCAGAGCGTAAAAGACAACCTTCCTGAGGTTGCACTCACAATTAGGCTCTGTAAACCTCCACCTCTGTTCATCAGGAGAGAGAGAGAAAGAGGGAAGGAGAAAGGATACTTCCAGAAACAGTTTTCATTAAGTTGTACTAAGACCTCGAGTATAGAAACTTAAAAATAAGAAAAGCAAGCAAAGGGGAAAAACTATAGCTCAAACTCTAGTTGTCTGCAGGATATACCCACTTGAATATGAATACTTTACTGTCACAAAATGATAGATAATGGGCCGTACACCACAAATTTTATTTATAGAGAACCAAAGGATGGAAGAAGGTAGGGAAGGAGGGAGACAGAAAGGATAATAAAATATAAACCACAATAAGGTAACATTATCTCTGGAATTTTGTATTAGTTTGACATTGTTAAATTGTTATAGACTATAAATGAAGAAACATAGTCAGTAAAAAAAAATTAGTTTGAAGGATTAATGTCGTAATTTTGAGCATAATATATTACTGAGGTAAACATAAACAGTTTACTCTGGGAGTAGATTTTAAAATTTATCACTTTATGCCCATGATATCCATTTCAGTTGGCTTGGTGATTAATGATGATACAATAATAATACATAATAATAGTGTTTGGTGTTGGAAGTTTTGTAGAGACTTTCTGTGGAATCTTACATAATAATAATACATAATACATAATAATAGTATATGTATGTTCAGGTGATTTATTGAGCATATCTATATCAGATACAGCATTCCTGGACATTTCAGAGATTGTGGGTTTAAAGAAATATTGTAGTCACAATGAAAATTATAAATGTTAGGCACATTTTTTTTTAATTGTTTGAGTGTTGCACCATTTATTAACTTGAATTAAACACTTTGTGTTTTACTGTAAGGACAAGAACTTAATGATGTTCACCGATTTATAATTAATGTAAGGAATGAGCACTAAGATTTCACGGAGATTTGAAGGGTGACTTCTGTGTTTTCTTCAATGCATCTTGGTGGCTGCTTCCTCTCTCACATTCTGTTGGGTGATGTCCTTGTTGCTGTAGTACTGGTTAGTTGGTGGCTGAGTTGATCTAACAGACTGACCCTTTAGTTCTTATGGGAACTATATTTAACCAAATTGCTCTATCTCAAAAGATAGGTACCTCTCAAACACTATCTGACAGTCTAACACAGCCTGATAGCAAATTATATCCAACATTGTTGCTTATTCTGATGACTCGTAACAAAGTAAATGAAAAGAGGTTTGCTGCATAATACTGAAAAATAAGATTCCTTTCCTTTCTTTTTTATTTTATTTTTTTTTTAAATTTACACCTTCTTTCATTTGTCTTAGTCATTCAGCACTGGAGATGCATGACTCTCATTAACAAGTGTATCAACACCAAACATCTGGACAATAAGATAGAGGGGGAATAGGTTGTGTCAATTTAGGCCATCAAATATCATATTGTACTGGCAGCCATTCCTGAAAAATCTATTGAGAGTATACAATCTTTTTGGATATGTGTTCTTATTTTTATTCTGAAATACAGATTGGAAAATATAAGTGTTATCTCCATTAGATATGAAAAATAAAGAAAGCTGTCAATAAAGTCTCAGTTGTAATCCAAAATGGTTGAGGAATATTAAGAAGCAATGAATTTTCATAGTTACAAAGACAAAATATGAAAACAGTACAATTGCTATTTCTAGAAATATGGAAAAATTAATATTTAATTCATGGGAACAGAAGTTGAAGGCTATGTTCAGAGTTGGAAACACTAATTTTATGCAAATTAATTTGATGTATAAGAAAAGTGAGATCTATTGTCTCAGTGAGAGAAAATAAAGGGACTAGAGTATCAACCTGAGCATAGCATAGTATATATACAAACGGGATTTCACAGATTAAAGTTATGCTCAGGACAAAGAATGAATTTGATGTAGCAAAAAATTCTCATTTTTAGCTAATTTCAATAATAAAAAATACCTTTTCCAACATCCTTATTTGAGAATCTCTCAGAAATTATTTAAGGAACCAGAATCTTCCTTGAGCTGAAAGACAGTTTGATCAATGTTTGATCAATGTAGATACATATCCTGGAGGATCCTATTGACGAACACCTGTTGGTCATGTTTACATTTCATGAAAAACTTCAGCACAGAATAGAAAACTCTCATTACAAAGGTAGCATCACTGCTCACTAATCTCCAGGGAATTTTTACCATCCTAATGAATGTATCTGGACTCCTGTTCATCGGAATGGTATTTCCTTAATGAGAACTGAGCAGAGGCTTTCTGAAGAAGGAAAATTCTGATCTGCTCTGTCCCTTGTTTTAAAGACAAATGCAAAGACAAATGTGCTTCTATGGAAAACCAAGCCAAGCCAAACCAAACCAAATCCCCCCTTGTTTTAGAAAGTGTTTTTCTGTCATCTTTACATAATTATCACCTACCTTAGTCTCAATTTATTTCTAATATGAATATAAAAAACAAGAATATGAAAGTGTTATGATGGGAAAATATGTTAGAATAGACAGAGAACCACAGAATAATTGGGGTTGGAAAGAACCTCTGGAGATGGTCTAGTCCAATCCCGCTGCTAAAGCAGGTGTCCAACACTGGTGTTCAGCCAGGTTTTGGATATCTTCAGAGAAGTAGAGTCCACAACCTTTCAGGGCAGCCTATGCCAGTGCTCTGTAACGCTCAAAGTAAAGAAGCTTTTCCTCATATTCAGATTGGATTTCCTGTGTCACAGTTTGTGCCTGTTTCCTCTTCTCCCATCACTGAAAATCACTGGAAAGAAAGATGTATATCATAAGCCCATCCTCTTGACACCCACCTTTAAGATATTTCTAAACATTGATAAGATCCCCTCCATTTGCCTCTTCTCCAGGCAAAACAACTCCAGTTTCTGCAGCCTTTTCTCATAAGAGAGATGATCCTGTCCCCTAATCATGTTCATAGTCCTCCACTGGATGCCCTCTAGTAGTTCCTTGTCTTCCTAGAATGGGGGAACCCAGAACTGGACACAGCACTCCAAATGTGGCCTCACCAGGAAAGAGGTGAGGGACAGGATCATCTCTCTGAACGTACTGGTTTCACTGTTCCTAATGCACCCCAGGATACCATTGGCCTTCTTGGCCCTAAGGGCACTTCTGGCTCAGACAGCTTGTTACCCACTAGGACTCCAGGTCTTTCTCCACAGAAACTCCTCATTTTTGCTTAGGAAGTGTTCAATTATTTGTCTTGATATCCTCATCAGTCCAATTTCAAACACATAGGTGACTTCTGTATTATGAATACAGTAAAAGATCTAAAACAATTCCTACAGGCAAGTTTGCATTTTTTCTTCCAGAATTTCTGTATGAACAGTGAACCTTCCTGTTTGTTCCTAATAAATAAGTTAAAAATAGCAACTGTCTTATTCTTCTCCTTTTACTGAGAAGTTGAAGGAATGCATGTCTCATTCAAAATATAAACAAAAATATATTCTGTTGGAGAGAAAGGTTTTGTTAGTATTGTCAATATAGTGGATGCAGTGTTAACAACCTTGACTTCACACTATCCCAGAGAAAAAAAGATGCGCAACAAATGTGAGGAAGCACAACACAGACAATACGGTCAGGAAAAATTCATAATAAACTAAAAATATCCTCTGTCTGATTAATATTTAGACTTTACCTGAAGTTGGACTTTTTTTAGCAGTTGAGTGAAAGAATGGGGAAGGAAACATAGTTTGCTTTAAATTCCAACAGCTTTCATCCTCTGTATATTTATCCATGTTTTTAATTAATTTGCAATAAAATTCTATCCAAAAGATTATTAGAAATAAGAATTTAAAATTTAGTACTTTATTCTAAAACACAGAAAATAAAAAAGCTGACAATTTATGTTTTTTTTTTTTCAACTCAGAAATCTAGATACCTTTTTCTACTCTAGAGAAATTTCCTTAGTGAAAAAATATTTTTCAAAAAGCAGTAGCTGCTTCTATTTCTTTATTTGTGGTTCTCTTTCTGAAGAGTGGTTAATAGTGACTTCATTCACATTTTCAAAGTTTGCTGTCCTGTTCAACCTCTAATTCATGATTATCTCAATGAATACTCAACACTTAAGGATCACTTCAGAGATCTGGTTCTTGTTCAAGATCTTTAGATAGGCAAGACAAGAAATTGCAAGTAACATTTGTATTTCTTTTAAACTCCCAACATTTCTTGTTCTAGCTTTCTATACTTATGAAAATTAGATAACAACAGAACATTTTCTGAAGGAAGCTAGCAGGTGTCTGAACTGCTAAATTTGCTCCTTCATTCTCCTGTGTGTACAAGATGTATAAGGTCTGTCAGAACACTGCTAACACATTTAGAGAAGTCCTGATCAGTGATGACCTCTGAATATGAACTTCGGTAATTATTTAATGCATGGTTAGGCAAAGATATTTGCTGAACTTAGATAAAAGACAGAAATGAGAATGATATATTCAGAATTCTTTCCTGGATGTTTGATTACCAATATATGAATTAAAATGTGCATAGCCATGCGTCTAATAAAAGAAATCCAATCTTGCTCATAAGACTCAAAGTGTCAAAAATCAGTTGTAGAGGAGGCTGGACGAAATAAGTAGCTTGGCTAATGGTTTTGAATATAAAAGACTGAAGTTTTTTAAACTGTCAAGAATTTCCTCTGTGACCCTATACTAAAAGAGAATGAAAATTCCAGATGGCAATCATGTCACTTCATGTGTAAGAGTAACCCAGCTCTCCAATACAGACATACTTTGACTAATTCCATTTTTAAAGGGCTAAGTGACATAGATCTATAAGACATAGATGCAAGACTTTGAATTTTTGACCTGAGGCATAATTTACAAAATGGAAGTTTAGAGTTTGAAATATATATACTATTTGTGAATGTAAAAGGTTTTAATATTTTGCTTTACATAAAATTGTAAATGTAACTGACATTAATATCAGGTGTGAAAGTCTTCTTAGTTTTTAGTCATTAAATAAATGATATAATAAATTAATTAATGTTAGGATATAGGCTTATGGTTGATCTTTTTAAAGACCCATTAAGTAACAATTACTGCTGTTTATACTCGTGACAAATAACCCTACATCCTACAGTTATATTCAGTAAACCTGGAATTAATAAAATAATGCTTAGAATATATAAGGATAAGAGAAAATAATAGTTGCTTAGTTTGCAGTTTAGCAATTGTTATTTTGGTGCTTGCAATTATTTATTTTTCAAATAACATTTTCCTGCTTTCCTTTTTTACTCCAAGCTTTATCTCTAATTTCCCTAGGGCACAAAAAAATAAAAATAAAATTAAAAAAAAAAAGAGGAATAAAGGTCAAATCACCCTAATGTTGTAAAGTTAAAAGAAAGCAGTGCTTTTGCACAGCCTAAATCATGTAGACATTGCAGTAATGTCAGTCATACATGAAAAATGAGTGAAGTAGCAACAGCACAAGGATCTCCCCAGAAGACGTGTCTTCATCACAAAACTGTGAAGAGTTGTAGCAGCGCACTTGGCAGAAGCTGCTGCTTTTGAGCTTCAGGTTTTGGTGGGAAGACAGCCCAGGCAAAGCCCTCAGCCTTCTTCTTCCAATATCTGAACTCTCTGCCTGAGCTGTGGTAAAATCCCATATTGCCTTTGTGTTACCTGTGCCCATATCTCAGATCCCATATATGGCTATGTCCTGGAAAGCTCTTCTCCACTGGTCACTTTGAACTATGCTGTTCCCCATTGGGTGTTTCCTGATCCCATCTCCCTTTAAAAGAGCCCTGCAGGGCTTCCTCCTGGCTCTTTCTTCTGGGTTACTCAGCCATCTGGATAACTCTGGACCCTCACGAAGCAACACTGGATTCACAATAAACGGGTGTTATCCTGAGGAAGAGCCCTCTATCTGAGCCTTTTATTCTCGTCAGCGCTAGAACACCATGCCTGGGGAAACTCTTGTCCTAGAGGAGCCAGCAGAAACAGGTTATCTGCGGTAGCTGGGACTCTGTCCTTTGGGAGAGTTATACAACTCAACCCGGCAGGGATCCCGCACGCATAAAGGCGCTGTCACCACTTCAAGAACATTCCAGCTTTAGCATTTTAAAGAGTGTTTGAGGCTTCTATGGCATTTAAGATTTATTCACGTGGCTGATTGTTGTCTTGCTTTTTGCAGCTGAATATTATTGTTCCCTGGTAGCTAGTTCACACAGTTCTTTTCTATAAACATAGCTATGTTATTGTAACTCTATCTTATCATTCACATTCCTTTCTCATGGACACAGAACTTTGATGGACATTTCCTTTGACCACTGTAGTTGAGGGAGGAAGAACTGATTTCCTCCAATGAATAGTGATTTCCAAATGGATATAAAAAATAAAGAAGGCGGGTCTTGTGCCCCGTCCTTCCTTTCCTCTGAACCTGGACACAGGTGTCTCTGGCTCTTCCTTTTGTGTGTCACTGTATCAGGTGGTTTCATCCAAACTTCTTTTAGACATTGTGACAATGAATTTCTTGGTTTCAATTTCCCATAAACTATTGGTCTTACTGACTGCTAAAGCTCTTAATGAGTAGTCTTTGAACTGCAACCACTGCTATTTTCCCTTGATGAACAAGAAGCTCTTCTAAAAGTGGCCAAATTTCCCAAAGCGTATAAATGCCAATGAATGCTTTTCATATGTATTAATATTTCATGGCAAATGATCAGACTGAAAATGCCTTTCTTCTCTCGTATAGCCCTAAGTCATGACCATTTTCACTGAAATGAGTGAGAAGCTTCCTGTGAGTTATCCTTTGCACAGAAGGGCAAGGGAATAAGTAAGGTTTTCAAACAATTGTTGAGATGCATATGATATTGCATAGGGTTTCAAGATAAATAAGGGGAAAATGAAGATGTATTTCCTTGATTTACCTGATGGAAGAGTTCTCAAATACTGAATCTGTCACTCAAGAGTGAAAATCACTTTTCAGTGGTCTCTGCTGCCTTATGAGTTGATGACTACTCATGAGTTTTATGTCCTTGTTTGTTATCTCCTGATGATAATATTTAATAGGAGTACAAAGTTGTCCACTTTCCATTTAGAATGTGGTAGGATTCACAGAAAATGTCAAACAAATTTAGTTTCATCTGAAGTGATATGGCTATGAGTTTAGTTTTTTGACCACAGGGAACTCTGGCTTTACAATAAAGTAGTGACACAGGGTTGAGTGTCTTGCCATAACGTGGTACAGTATGTCTCCTGAAGCCAAAGAAAAACGCTTATTCCCTAGTATTTCTTAGTAGGTTTTCGATCTGAATGGAGTCTTGTGTTTCTTTGCAAGCTGTCATTTCCAAAGGACTATAGCTAAAAGATCAAAGCAATCATACTTGAGCAGTTAGCTAAAAAACCTTGTACTCACTCATTAAACAGTGTTGAAAAATACATATTTTCTTTTATAACTATAATGAAGTTTCAGAGCCTGAAGACTCAATTCCACATCAAAGAATCACTGTCATGATAAATATATATATTTTTTTCCTTTCTAACAATATTTCACAGAAGGATTTGTGACATATTAAAATGTTAATTTGTGACAAACATTTTATTCTGAACTTTTAAATAATTAGATTCATATCATTTCATCCAATACAATACATTTTTGTATTGGATATTCCTAAAGGGATGAACTAAGTCAAAACCACACTGTGGCCATCAGTAGGCAGCACTTTAGCAACAGAGAAAGACACTACTGAGCTTTACCATAGAAAGTCTACAATAATGGAGATTCATCTTGAGTCTAACTATTTCTGTATTAGTATCAAAGTAACCAGCTGTACAGAAACATGTGGCTCAGGTATGTAAATGGGTCACCTTAGACAAATTAATACCTTTTACTGGTGATGGCATACTTTGTGTACACAGGCAAAGCAGTTTAACATTGAAAACCTTTTGTTGCAGTCTCCCAGTTAAATTCTAATTTATAGTTTAGGTCCCATAAAACCTTGTGAATATGTGCACAGGTTTTATACTACTGAAGGTAAATTTTCAATGAAGGCATTTTCCCCAGCATGTAAAAAATTAGGAACAAATACTCTGGCACTTGTTTTCTGGTGAGACAGACACATATATATAGCATATGTTATACAGATTAAAAAAAACGGGATTTGATCCATTCAGAATGGCTTTTTTTT
>VZRZ01005622.1:177909-203792 GCA_013398175.1 Climacteris rufus
TTTTGTGAGAACTACATATGTCATCTACTTGGGGAAAAATCCCAAATCAACAAAAAGCGTGTATTTCTTGATTCCTGATGATACGTTTCAAAATTTACCTATGCAGACAGACAAAGAAATTCCTTGTCACTGACTGTGAAGGTCACTGGTTACAAACAAACATGTTTGGGTTTTTTTTTGCAACTCATGTGCGGTTTATGCCCTGTATTATTAGACACTAGACCTGAAGTAATGAGGGACATAAAACATCATCAACATTTAGCATATATTGTTTCAGACCGCACATTTTGAAAAACACATAAACTATTAACTAGGATTTCCAATGTGATCTTTAAATCTTTACTACTAGAAAATAATTTCTCAAAAGATGAGGGTTGTGTTGTTTCACTTCTTCCCCACCCCATGTAAATAACAGAGTTTTGAAAGAAAAATACCCGCTGATTGTTCTCTTCTAAATTGATCCAGTATAACTCCCACATCTGCTTGTGTTTTTTCTACTAATGACCGATGCTGATTCCAAAAGTTGATATATTTTGTAAAATGGTATATGATTTCTGTAGGGAGGAAAACTTAAACAGATTTTTACAGTCCTTATCCAATTTCAAGATTTCACTAGGTGTAGGTTATCACCTGGTGAGAGAGGTCTCAGTCAACTTACCAGTTGCTCTACTTATTTTTGTCCAAAATCCTAGATTGAAGTTGCTGTGGTATATCTGAAGAGTGAGAGTGTGGGGGAGGAGACCCTAAACACAGATAAAATCACAAAAATACATAATTATGTGGCTTTGTTAGCATTTAACTCTACTCATAAAAGGTAGTTTAGGGTACACAAGAGTATAAGTGGAATAGCAATTTTTAGATAGTTTACTGCCATCCTCTATAACCAAAACTGAAGAAATGACAGTCCCTATTTCCTTAGCCTGGTGAGATCAGGAAATAATTGCTGTTATGACTATGAATCACAACCAAGTTACTGCCATAGAAATGTAGTTTATTTAAGCCCCTTTTTAATATCCTTTCCTCCAGCTGCATGGATATATTCATAACCACTTACATAATGGATACTGAAAATAGCTCTTTCCTGTTATGATTTAGATTACAAGATACAATTTCCTAATTGTTTTTTTTTTTAATTCTCAAAAAATAAGTTAAAATTTTAAAATTCTTGAAAATTGTAGTTCAAATCTTTGATTTAAAAGGCCACTGATTAAAACATTTTGTTTTCTCATGAGATATGAAATAAATGATAATAACAATATTTATGATAAATTAATGATTAATTAACCATAGAGTTACTATACAAATGTACGTATAAACATACATATTGTAACATGTATGTAAGTGTTATTTTTGAGCAGTATAAGGTTTATACTATAGATGTGTATATATATATAGTGTTATTTTTGAGCTGTATAAGGTTTATACTATAGATGTGTATATATATATTTATATATATATATATATATAAATATAATTTTGATTATTTTAGTATTATAAACTCAAAAGCCACACTGAACTCCCTGGATTGTTTCTAGATTCTGGCATACTTTTTCATCTTCTTGAATAGATCTCCTTAGCTCCAGAAAATGATACAATTGTTTATTAGCAGTAGCCTAAACCAGTTGGAGTACAGAAATGCAATTGAAACGTTCTTTCTTATATTTCATGTAGTCTAGAAACAGGAACTGTTTTTTATTTCTGAAGTTTTGCATAGGTGAAATCTTGTGTCTGTGCTTGTCCCCATCAACCTCACTTTGGCTCCCCTACAAACACAGACCCGACTACTTTAGTTTAAGCAAAGGATTGAGTATTATATTTTTAATGGTGAAGTTACAACAAATGTTTACTGGACATGGTGAAGTCTAGATGATGTGTGGAATAAAGTACCTGTCATTGCACATGATGTCTGGATGACATAACCTGGCTGTAGATGCAGCAGTCTGTACAGAATGTACCTGGAGCGGTGGAAAGCTTTAAAAACAACCCCTCCTCCAAAACACTGACTAAACAAAGTAAACAGATATATATATCAAATATACATATTCTATTTATATATACAGATACTTATATATAAGAAGGAATTTAATTAATCAATTAATTTATTGAATGCTGTTTCATACCTTTGAGTAAAAAAGCCAAAAGTATCTGATGGCTTTGAAGCATCTTCTTCTTAATTATTTTTGCATTTGACCCTGTACCATTGACTGACAGATTAATAACTTTTAAATAGATTGATCTCAATATTGATCTCAATATTTTATGAACCAACTAAAAAGCTTTCTGATATTTTTAGCTATATACACTCTATTAAATATTAAGGGGTTTTGAGGTTAGATTTAAATAGCATTAACAATGAATATACTAACCTGAAATGTTAACTTTTTTGTTTCCTCCATAAAATAGCTGATTTTAATTTCTCAAGCATTATTATAATAAGGTATTTTCTTAGGATCCTAAGAAATATATAGATAGCTCAGTTAAAGCATTATCTGACAATAATGTTGACATCTTGCAAATGCCTGTCTCACAGAATTGGTTTGTTTAGAGACTTTTATGCTCTTAGAAACCTTATCATGTATGAACAGCTAGCCTTTTAGATGATGAAACTCCTGTTAGCAAGGGTTTATCAAGATTGTGGGATATAGACTCTTTTGTAACAAAAACACTTTGTTAATCTGCTTTAACCACTGGTGAGCACTCCATCTCCACAAAAAACTTATTTTGATAGCAAATTTTAGATGCATGCTAAGGTTAAATAGTGATAGAAGGGTGCTAAATGAAGCCTTATCAGGTTACCAGATATCATGCACCAGAACTGTGATAAAGCCTCCTCAGGATAGTATCAAATGGAACAAGGGTCTATTCAGAAATGTTTGACAGAAGACACACCATCACAGTGGGACCTGTTTAATTGACAGCATGGCTTAAGTGTGGAATTTCTGATACATAGAACCTGGTGACTGCCTTGACTCCTGCAATCTGTGCTGTGTTCAGGATATTTCAGGGTCAGATTTGTGAGTTAACCAAAACCGGGGATCTGTATAAGGAGGCAGGAAATCTTCCAACAACAGGCTTTTCTTATCTTTTTTTTTGTTGGCTGTCTCCATTAGAAAAATATGTAAGGTACATAAATGATGAAGTGCAATGCATCTCTGAACCTCAGTAATGATTTTCTTTGAAACTTATTTACACTGGACAGATTTACCCTCACTTTTCCTAATTTTGAGGCAGGCTCTCATCTTTCTCACAAGTTCTCAGGATGACCTCATCTTCAAAATGATTCATGGAAGGAGAAGACCCAGACAATTGGACACAGGCAAGGAGTCATCTATTTAAATGAGTTTTAATTTTGGCACTTTCTGTTTGGATGTCCAACTTATGAGTCTATATACCCCTCCAAAGTTTTGTTGTTATTGTACAGAATTTTGGTTTATCAGAAATTGACAGTGCAGTAACTGAAGAACATTTCAAAAGAAGTTACATTGTTCACTCTTGGTGTCATTCCATGGACATGGGAACTGTTCCATTTACAGAGAGGATATTCTCCCAGAAGTCATCCCACAATAATCTTTGTCTAAGAAAATGCTTATTTGAGAATTGCACAGGGAAGGAAAAAAGTCATTGGAAATACATAAATGTAGGACTGAAAAATAAGGTTTTGAGGTGTTTAGATTAAAAAAAAAAAAAAAAAGAAAAACAAGATAAAAAATACAACTACGCAATTACTAGGAGAAACACTGCTCTGCAGACNGTTTAGAAAAAAAAAAAAAAAAAAAAAAAAGCTGAACCACTGGTTAGTTCTCTGACTTAGTTGTGGATATCCTGACTTTCCATATCACTTCCTGACCTTTCTTGAAAGATAAATATCACATGTTTTAGGCATCTAAATACACAAAGGGTTGGAATAGAATCAGACTAGAATAGTACTTCTTTTTCTTCCAGGCATGTGTTTACTATTCGCAGGAAAGATTAATTCTCTAAAGAGTGTTCAGTAGAGCCTACAACCTGCTAGTGGCTCTCTTGAAAACATTTATGAAGAGCAAAATGTTTTATTTAATCAAGTAGGTAACATTAAATCAAGACCTTATTTTTCTCAGAGAGTGCAAATTTTTAGTTGAGGCAGATTAACTGAAAGAAAGCACAAGCCACATAAAACAGAAGGACTTTTTACATGAGAGAGGAAAATTGGAGACTCTGGCAAAAGAACTACGTATAAGCAATGATGCTGGCTCAAGATGAAAGCAAGGCTTTATAAGAGGAATATAATTTTTTCTTTAAAAAAGTATATCTTTGGTACAGGGGTAAGTGAACATAGTTGAAGAGGTACAGACAACAGGACTGACAAGACCATGTTGCAATGTGTTGTGTTCTGGAATGGTGTCTTTCAGCACATTTCCAGCTCCCCAGTAATATATAAATTGCCAAACAGCTGCATAGAGGGAAACTGAACTGAGGATTTCTGGAATGAGCTAGAAAGTCTCTTAAAAACTTCACTTTTGAAAAAGACTGGAAAGATGAGAATTATACATGTACAAAAGTATGACTATAAATATTTTGGCCCAGTTTTTGTGCTAAGAATCTTCTTTCCATTGCATCATCTGAAGTATGATGAAAACCAACCAGATACAGCTAAGAAATTAATCTAGTTAGGAATATTTTTACCAAAGAAGGGCAAAAAGCTTTCAAATAACTGTTTTCTGGGTTGTCTTGAATGTTTTTTTGTGTTGTAAATTTCTTTAAGTCAGGCCAGCTTTTACAGATTATTACTTTCTTCTTTACAGATATTATCTTAAGCATCATAAGAATCAGTAAGAATTCAACCTCGACTTGGAATACCAGAGATACCTTCTGGTTGGTACTACATGTTCTATATGGTTTCAAACAGGCTTCAATATTGTTAAAGTACATGAATTGCATGAAGAATCATACATTTCATTGCCTACTATAGTCAAGGCCATTCCTTTTTTAATCTAGTTTGATAAAATATGAAGCACTAAAATGGCTTAGTGTCTTATTTTCCATTGAAAAAGATTTTTCTACATGAGAAGTGGAGTGAGTTGTTTGCATCCATTCTTAGGTGTTTGAAATTGACTCCACTCAAAATTTTGAGTGAATTTATTTGAGTTTTCAGCTTGAGTCAGGTTTCGTTTTTTGTCTTTGACCATAAGAAGTGAAATATATATATGCCATGAAACAGCAGTAATTTAAACAAAAGCTCAGAATTTATGTTCCTGTTTTGCTTCAGACAGTCTTCATAGCTCTCTTACTTCTACAGTCAATCAAAGTGAAACAGACTGGAAACATAAAGTACTAAATTGTTGCACAAACTTTTATGTGTGACAATATGCAAAAGTTGGGGTTTTTTGTTTATTTGATGTTTAGTGTCTTTCTTGGAATACAAAATTAGCTACTGTTTTCTGCTGGTAGAACAGGAAGAAATTATAGCATAAATCTGGAAAAAAACAAAAGAAAAATATTTCATATGGAGAAGCAAGTTTAGAAAAAAATTATTATGTTGTAGCTTACAACCAGAAATTTCCAGGGGTTTTTTGTTATTTATTTGAAGACCTAAGTATTCTTAGAAGCATATAAATTTTATTGACCATCATCTTACATGGGCTCAGCTGTTACCAATATCTGCATGTACAAAGAAACAATAATAGGACAAATATTTAGGATTATTCTGCCAAATTTTCACCCTGGATTTGAACTCTGAGGAAATTTTCTGAAATATGTATAAATGATTTTCTGTATATATAAATGATTTATAACATCCTCATATTAAAAACCACAAAATATTTTCTTTTCTGTAGTATATTAGATATCAGCACCATTAAAACAGTAATACACCCATCATCAGAGGCCTAGTGATAAAAAATGAAGATAAATTAAAATTTACACTAGTCTCTAGAGGAAATTTGGTTAACATTGGATATTTAAAAAAAAAAAATGATGAAAATATAACTGCAAAATCTTTAGCAGTCTTGTGATTAACTTTCCTTACTTTTTAAACTTCTTATGTTAGGATAATACACTCAATAACAGTAATTCTTTGGCATTCTAACTTTTTTGCCATACTGCCAAAGTCGTCTGTGCAACTTCAAGAGAGTTCAACAAAATTACTTGACTCATTCTGCCTTTAGAGGATTATCTGTTCCCCACTGATGTCAACTTCTGACATGTGTATGTTCTGTATCCAGAATTTGGTACATATTAGTTTAATATATCAACAGCGATGGGAGTGTTGGATATCTGGGGACAATTTCACTGACTGCCAAAGTGCGCCCACCTCTTGGGGAGATGTTATTCCAACATAAACAGTTTTGATATTGCCAGCTTGCACAATATTTGATAATATCTCAGTGGCCCACCTGTTCTCTAGTCTGCACATATACAGATACAGATTTTATTTGGAGAAGAAAAGTTTTTGCTACTCGGTGGAGGGGTTTGGGGCAGTGTATAAGATGAAGATTGAAGCATTAAAGGCTTTTAGCAACAAAATCTACACAACTACTTAACATAAAATAAGCATCCTTTAATTTTTTTATTATTAGGCATGATCTGCAGGGAAAGAAAAACTTGTGCAGGGAACTTGGGAGAGCTCTACTATGTCTTTTAAGTCCTTAATATTGAGAATGCCATTCTTTAGGAAGAATAAGCAAACATGGCATGTATTCAAACTCTAGATAAACTATTACAATTCTAATTGCATAAAGACATTCAGGTTTATTTTCCTACTGCCTTCTACCTTTTCTCTTATAAGTAAGCCATGGAAATTTTCATTTCACAGAAATAATTCCATGTTAAATATTTCCTATATTTTAATGAACTTTAGTTAACAATTAACATATACAATAGGAATCTTGAAAGTTTTGTTCATGCTGGAACTCTTTACGGATAAGGCATCATCCTCAGAACAAGGTTACAAAGTTTAAATTGATTGTGTTACATTTTTGTCTTACATTTACAGGGTGATATACTACATATAAAAAGTTACTTTAAAAAATCAACACATTTTCTTAATATTCTCAAAGCTGGAATCTTCACAGCTAAATTTCCTTGCTAATAAATTGAGACAGCATGGGTTCAAAATGAGTTATCACAATATAAATGGTTTAGTGAAAGTTTCCAATGTTCACCTCTGAATTGAACTTGGATTTAGCTGAGAAGGTTTTCTCACAACTCTGTATGCTTCCAAAGAGAGAGGTTAATCCTTAGGAATGCTAGAGAATCACTGGGTAAACTGATAATAGTACATTTTTATGATTCTATCAAGTATAGCCACAATTAAAAAGTCCCTTTGTGAACGGAATACAAAGGCTTTGCAAGCCGCAAGTGGTCTGTGGGCTGTGATACAGAGAATCTTAAGCTGGTGGATATTGACGTAGCCCTATTAAAGTCAATGGCATTAACACCTCTTTTATACTAGCTAACAATCTGGCCTGTGATCTGCCCCCTACCCTCTCCATTATACACTGTGTTAACAGATTGTAAGACATCCCTTGAGAGAAAACGTATATCCTGCTAGACAAACTAGTTTTACATCTACACTTGATTTTCAAACAAAAAGTTTGATCTGCAGTCCGGTAAAATAAAGAACAACTCCCGGAAAAGTACTTGCTTTCTAACTTTTCCCCCTTTTCTTTTTCCTTTTTTAAAGTTATAATCTAAGAACAGTACAACAAGGAAGTCAAAGACAGCCTCAATAGAGCTATTATTTTCCCTCCTGCACAGGTGGTAGGCTCAGCTTTTCTCCTCCTGGTGTTACGGCCAGTGCAGCTGTATCTGAGAATGTATAATTAATTAATTATACATGCCTTAGTATATCATTAAGTATAGGGGTGGTGTAGGGGGATACAGCAATGACTTTTTGGAAGAAGAGAAATAGGAGGCATATTGTAACTCTGATTCACAGTTTGTAGGTTTCTCCACCCCCTGGGGCAATGCAACTGCCCTCTGTAATTGAACCCTCATCTTGTACCTTTTTTTTTTTTAAACAGCAGAACAACAATGTCAATGAATAAAGTGACTGTGCTCTAGAGTTCAATTTGAGCCAAGTTGCAAGGAAAAGAGACTAAGATCTCAGAAGTAAAACTGAAGACAGTGACTGCTGAATCAGTGTGGAGTGCAAAGCAAGACAGTGCCAGTGTGGTTAGAAGTGCAGCAGTGAAGCTCAGCATAGCATAGAGATCTAGTTGCAGCACTAGATCATATGTATGTGGTAGGTTTTTCCACGTGACTGTTAGCTGAACTTAACCTTACTTACTTACTAGTAGAATTTTAAAGCCTGTAAAATAAAAGAACTCTCCTGAAAGAGAAACTCCAGGGTGTGTGGTTATGGTGAAGTCTGATATGATTGCAAATATCCATTTAGATGATAAACTGTAATTGACATTATTTAGTTTTTATATTGTGCATTTAAGCACACAGCTCTAACATCAGTCTCTACCTTCTCTTCCATATGTACACATTGAACATTTCTTCAATATCATTATCCTGCAAGAGAAACAGAATGGGGTAGTTTTTCTTCTGTCTGTTGTTGAAAGGTTAATGAATTTCTTTAGTCTTTAGTATTTTTACTTGCATTGTATTGGGGAAAATGTGTCAGTAAAAATTCAGGTACAAGTTTCCTTTACCATGAAGAAATAAATAGGTAAGAGCCCAATCTTCTTAGAAAAACATGAACAATCAGAAATAAACTAAGAGTTGAAGCTGAATGACTCTGCCAGTTTTGCTAGACAGCAGTTGGCCTTGATTTTAAGAGCAGCTATCAGACATCCAGTTTAATACTTGTCTTTGCCTTTCCATCACTGAAAGTGTAAAGACACCTCTTGGTTATTCCTCGGATGAGAAAATATGTGTGTAAGGTTTGTTGTAATTCATATGTGGCAGTCTTCTGTGAATCAGCAAGACCATGCTGAAAAGCCTTGTAGACTATAGTTATTGCAATAAATTACTTAGCTACAAAGGGACTGTTTTAAGGCTTCAGAGAGAGGTGGGGTGTCTGGGGGTTATTTGTTTTGTATTGGAAATGGTGTGAATATGGATGAGTCTGTCCTTTCAAGTCACATCTGTCTCAACAAGGTTATTTATGTCTTATGCAACTTCCTAAATGAGTGTGTTTCAGAAAGACATGGAATACCAACATCCCAACTACTACTTCCTATATTATTTCAGTAATGGTTTAAAGCTACCTACCTACGCGCGCACACACACACACACACACTTCTTTACCTCCAAACTCATTAAAATACAGTATGATTCCCTACATTTTCACAGGAAAGACACACTGCTAGGCAGGGTCAGATGACTAATTTTCATCACAAAGCTGCTACAAAGTAAATTGCCAACAACTAGGTATAGTGTTGTGCTTGTTTTCCCTTCTTAAACCACACTAAATGGAAATTACTTCTATATTTTCAAGATTATTTTTCTCCCCTTTCAGATTATTTTTTAATAGTAGTAGAAACAGCTAACAGCTTAAGCTACCTAAACATCAAGGTAAAACATTTTCTGGCTGCAAAGAACTTGTTTGCTTTTTGTGTATCAGCAGTGCAGATGCCTCGTCTGCTCCTGCTGTTCGAACAGCAGCTGAGCAGTGTAGGAAAAGCACTGTTGCCCAGGAGCTTCAGGCAGAGTTTGCACCAACACAGTTCTTGAACAGTCAATGAAGTTAATTTTGGCATTGCTCAAATGATAATGAAACCCATCTCTGGTGCATCTTTCTATACTGTTATCATTACACAAAAAATAATGTGAGCCCCGTACTACGACTTTATGTTGAAGTGTTCTTCAACATTGTCATTTTAACAGCTTACTGGTTTTGCTCATTCTGCCTGAGGAGCCTGGGAGAACTCCTCCTAACCTGTACAGCTGTCGTGGCTTAATCCCAACTGCTAACTCGGCACTACAGAGCCTCTCACTCAGTCTTCCCTCCTAGGTGGGATGGGAAGGAGAATCAAAAAAATGTAAACCCCATGGGTTGAGATAAGAACAGTTTAATAATGGAAAAAAAGTAAAATATAATAACAATAAATTGTAATAAAACAATTCTCACAACTGAGAAGAATTGTGAATTCTTCTCAATTCTTCTTATTGAGAAGAATAAAACCCAATACAAAATGTGATGCACGATACAATTACTCAACTCCTGCTGGCTGATGCCCAGCCCATTCCTGAGCAGGGATTAGCAGATTCCAGCCAGCTCCCTTCAATTTATATACTGAGCATGCCATTCTATTGAATGGAATATCTTCTTGGCCACTTTGGGTCAGCTGTTCCCGCCATGCTCCCTCCTGCCTTCCTTTACATCTGCTTGCTGTCAGAGCATAGGACTCTGAAAAGTCCTTGATTTGGAGTAAGCACTATTGAGCAAAAACCAAAACATCAGTGTGTTGTCAACATTATTGTCACACTAAATCAAGAACACAGCTCTGCATCAGCTACACAGAAGAAAATTAACTCTATCCCAGACAAAAATAGGACAGCAGCTGACCTAAAACTGCAGAACCTTATGAGCTATACTCAATTTTAAAATATTTTTTCTAACAGAATTTGTAAGGTCTTTTTACAAAAAAGTATAGAATTGTTTTATCACATCCCACTTCCACAAGCAATGGAAAAATGCTAGACACATCCTTTTTTTCTAATCTCCACCACCACTTGGTATGGTTTTTTTTGTTGGTTTGTTTTTGTTTGTTTTTTTTTTCATGGAGAAGGCACTACTATTCACATCAGTAATTAGTTTTCCTGAGAACCTGTGGATCTACCTTTGAACCAACAACAAAGCATTTATCATAAAAAGATAATGATGACAAGAAGTGGATACTTGTGGATCCACAAGAAGTGGATGACAAGAAGTGGACAGTCTTCTATCTTCTGTGATGTTTCATACTTCAGAACCAAACTCATAATCCAAAGTCTGTGACTCAAAGCATTATGGATTTTGAAATACTCCTCTCAGTTTCAATTTACTTTTCTGTACCTGTTAGTTTACAAAAGATTTTGTGCAATGCTGAACCATCCTCTCTTTTGTTATTGTACATTGCAGCATTTATTCATCCAGTTAGTATGAGTGGTTCAGAAGTTCTGGAAAAGATTACCATTATGGCACTGACTTTTAGGAAGTTCTGAAGAGAACCAGATAGTTTGAATTGTTGAATTCTGTTAAACAACGTGGGGTTATGAAAATTCACATTAGCAAATGATTGTGTGTTTCCATTGTGCCTATGGGCTGAATATGTGTTTGATATCTTTCTTCTGCTGTCTTGTGTTCAACTTTATTGCATTTGCCTGGAACCAATGTCAATTTTTTCTTCACCTGTACAACTAATAACAGCGGTAGTCCACCTCTTCTCTGTTTCCTGCTTGTTCAGCAGCTCTGGTTTCATAGTTTGATCTCAGGATCTGATTCCTCTCATCCATTAATTCATTCATTAAAGACTTCAGAAGATAGCAATTAGTATTAATAAAAATATTTGCTCTCCCTACCATCGATCTTGAGGGTTTTTTTCTGGAAGGCTTTCCAAGCTCACACAAACAACAAGAAATATCAACAAATGCAGGTATCCTAAGAGGTATGGAACAGAAGTGAATTCTTTTCTTGGTTTGTGCAAAAAAATTTTTTAAAAAATTTAAAAAAATTATTAAAAAAAGAAAACAGAGAAAAAAAAAACTTGAGGGGTAGACCTAAGGGTAAAATTTGAGACAGATACTTTAATTATGGAACATAAATTTCATGTCATTATTTCTTAAATTTTAATTTCTGCAGGCATAATCTCACAGACAGCACAAACAATTCCCCTTTCCTAAACACCATGTGCATTCAAGATTTGTTCTGAAAACTTAAATATCTTTCTTTTATTTCTTATATGTAATGCATTTAGTAAGACCGTGCAACACTCATAGAAAAAGAAAAAAAAATATTATTTTTCTTTTCTTAAATCTAATGTACTTACATAAACTTTGTGCTCTTTAGCCAAAGATGAAGACTGGACAAGAGATAAAAGGCTGTGTGAGAATATGACAGTAGCCTGAGAAAGAGCATGCCTCATAGAAATTTAGATAACCAAAGAGAAAATGCAATTTAGGATATGTGGACTGCTGTCTTACATCTTCCTTTAAAAATCTGCCATCTTTAAAAATTCATTTTCCGTTACTATCAATCCAAGAACTCTATAACTATATAGGATGCAGGGAGCTGTGGATGAGGTAAAAGGCTGCATGATTCCTAAAATTAAAAGGTCCTTACATATTCAGTGGCAACAAACAAAACCAATTTGCATTTTTTTTCCATGAAAATTTCCTATTTCTTTGGCTCCCTCCATCCCTATGGCTCTCCAAGATCCACATGGGCTCACTATGGTTTAAAAAGTTTGGTTTAGAATCTCAAGTAAATCTGCTTGTAGAGGAGAATATGTGCTACACTATTCTCTCATAATTCTGAGGAAAAAAAAGGCTACGATGACTGTATGTCACTGGGGATTCTGCTTTACCTTTTTGTTTAATTAAATATTGAAAACTATACCATATGCATAATATGACAGAGCTCATTCATACATGTCAATCTACAACGTGTCTGACTGTTCAAGCTCAAATCCTTTTCTCTAATATGCCCATGCAAATCTTTAACTTCACTGAGGTTACAGTGACATAAGTGAGACCACAATTTGACCTGCTGTGTATAGAGGTTATAACAGAAGGCAATTAACAACAATCTACACTGGTACATATTGTCCCACAATGTGTTTCCTATTGACATTTTAATCAATGGGGGGGTTTATGACAGATTTCTGTATGATATTTTTCAACGATCCTAAGGAATAAATTATTGGTAATTGCTGTTGATTATTCTTATTTACAGAAGCTCCTCTTAGAGATTCAGGGGAAGAGAATTTTTGTTTTTTAAAGACTTGCATTAGTTGACTATGTTGATTCACTCCATGCTTCCTATATTTTTCCAAAAAACAGAGAATATTTCTTAGCAAAACCATGACAAAAATAATTTCTGCAGTCTTTTGTCACTAATGATGCACTGATGTAGTGATCTAAACCTTCTGGTTACAATTAAATAAATAAATGCCATGCAGAAAAATTCTTGAAGTGCCAAGAGTGATGGTCCATACCAAACTTGCTTCAGGGTTGTCTTTCTACATGTTTATCTGGATCTTATGATTCTCTGCTGTTTAGAAAACATCCAATTTCATTGTACTTAGTTATTATGGCTCGATATTTTAAAATTTTCTGGTTTAATCCTTGTTGAATATATTAGAAGCAACACTACTAGAACAATGTAAGCAATACGAGATTAAAAAGATGTTTTAATAAGGGAAACAGGATAATTGATAGTTTCTATTGGTTTTGGACAGTCCTTACTGATCACTTAATCCCTGTATTCTTCATGGATTTTGAGTTTTGAGCATTTCTTCCTGCATACAAAATTCAGATTTTCTGAGAATATGATGTAGGCAGGTGAAATTAGGAAAACTGTTAAATTACAAAAACTTTTCATTGTTATTCCCCTCTTTATTTGTAAAAGAAGTCAATGAAACACATAACTTCTGTTTCTCTGGAGTTTAAAGTAATTTCTCAACAAATCCATGCTTAATATTTTAACCAGAAGTGTGGTGATAGTTTCATTGCATTTGTAGAATTTTGGTTCTTTTACAGGCTTCTTCTCAGGAATTGAAATACACAAAGAATACTGAATTAATGACAAATTAATACTGTATCTCAAATGATTTATATCAGAAATGATCTACCCTTTTCAGCTCTAGTTGAGCACATGAAATCTGATTTCTTATTTTAAAATAATATTTCAACTGAAACTGATTATTATTTCAGAGTCTGAATCAAAACCTCAAGTAGTCTGAAAAAACTTGTTTGCTTTTGGTGCAGTTTTTGGAGAAGAGGACATCTGCTTTGGGTTTGTTTGTTTTTTTTTTTTTTCCCTAGACTACATCATTATAATTATGTAAGCCTCTGGCACTTTAATTGCTTATTTGCATTCATGTTTTGGAATGTGTACTGGGGGCAGAGCCTATGTCTCCTGGGAAGACAGACATTCACAAATTTGGGGACTGTTGCAATATAAACAGTTAAATAGTGTAAATTACAAAGTTGCTTGGACCCTTCTTAGTAAAGATCACTAAATTGTGGAAGGATCACTGTGTTGCATGATTTGTATATGCAACTGTCAAATGGGACATCCTAAAATGTGATAAAGCAGAGCTGTTCAAGTTTAAGAATGTGATTTCTTCTTTGAGCCGTGTAAAGAAACCCTCTCAAAAACAAACTACAAAGCTAAACCTAAGAACTTATAAACTCTGTTTTGTTAAGAGTGTATTTGTTTGTGTAGATTTGTGGTAATTTCTGCATTCAATTTTGTATCTGTCCCTCTATGTATAAATTACTAGCTTTTTGAGATTTAAAAAATTCTGTCTTTGACACTTAGGCTTTACTTTGATTCTCTATAGGTGATGCTTAATGAAGCACAGTGGGCCAAAAAATGAATACACAGAATTTTAGTATGTCTGTTTGTGCTCATTGCAGTGTATAATAACTTTGACTAATCATGTTTAAAGTACTGAGTAAGTGACTAGGTTCACTTTGTGTACACATTAGAACTCCATATGACATCTACATTCTAGCTACCTGTAACTCAAAATGTCATTGTTTCCTGCAATACTTACTGTAGCATATGTTAGCTATTTAGTCCAAACTACCCAAGGAAAGTGAGTTGAGAAAAGAGTGAGTAAAAAGCTACAGTTTTGTTGTATATTAACATACAAATTTAACAACACCTGAAATGAACACACACTCCTTTGGGTAAAAGTGTTCTGATCTTTCTTTACAGTACATTTGTGTTTTGCAACATATTGAGAATTACTGATTAGTTTCACAGTTTACCTCATGGAACAAACTGGTGAAATTAAGCATAATTATAGCTAAAAAGATTATAGATAGAGCATCTAGTGTTTTTATTGCTCAGTGACTGTTTTTATAACACTTGACCTGAGAAAAGCTTGTAAAACAGTTTTAGTTAAAGAGTTCACATTGTCAGTGGTTCAGTAAACAAAAGAATCATTTGTATCTCACAGTAAAGTAAGTTACTCATTTCATAGCAGTTATACCTTCAATATCTTTTCCTGGGAATAATGAAAATAAAGTACTGAACACTGTTTTCATTTTCAAATGAAAACTTGTTGTACATAGTTTTTACTAACTGTGTCTTGAAAACTACAAATAGGTAGATATACCAAAGAATATGGAAGATACAGTAGCACAACATATAGTTATGAATGAATGTGGTGCCTACAAATTTCACTTTTTTAGACACACTATTTCTATTTAGGATGTGGTTTTTATATTATTGTCTATGTTCCTATGCTAACAAATTTTCAACTCATTTTATTTCCGGAATAGGGAGGGCATATGTAGCAGTGCACTTGGCAGAAGCTGCTGCTTTTGAGCTTCAGGTTTTGGTGGGAAGAAAGCCCAGGCAAAGCACTCAGCCTTCTTCCAATATCTGAACTCTCTGCCTGAGCTGTGGTAAAATCCCATATTTCCCTTGTGTTACCTGTACCCATATCTCAGATCCCATATATGGCTATGCCCTGGAAAGCTCTTCTCCACTGGTCACTTTGAACTATGCCATTCCCCATTGGGTGTTTCCTGATCCCATCTCCCTTTAAAAGAGCCCTGCAGGGCTTCCTCCAGGCTCTTTCTTCTGGGTTACTCAGCCATCTGAATAACTCTGGACCCTCACGAAGCAACACTGGATTCACAATAAACAGCTGTTATCCCAGAGAAGGGCCCTCTGTCTAAGCCTTTTATTCTCGTCTGCACTACCACTCCACATCTGGGGAAACTCTCATCCTAGAGGAGCCAGCAGAAACAGGTTATCTGCAGTATCTAGGACTCTGTCCTTTGGGAGAGTTATACAACTCATCCCGGCAGGGATCACGCACGCATAAAAGCGCTGTCGCTACCTCGAGAACATTCTGGGCATTAGGGCTTTTAGGAATACTCTCAGCACATTTGTAGATGATGACAATGTTCTGTGTATTAAATCTAAGTAGAAAAAATTGAGTAAATCCAAAGGGAATGTCCCCAAAAAGCTCAGAAACATCTCTGCAATAAATACTGACAAGTATACATCCTCTTCATAGCCTTCCAAATCAAAAAAGTGATTTGATCTTAATAAACATGTCAGTGTTTAATATGTTAAGAACAAAATAAAATATGAGTTTATATATAGTTTATACCATTTGTATAAAATTTATTGCTACATGATGTTCAGACTTTAGACCAAGGTCTACTGGAAGTACTAGAAATATTTCTGTCAGAGCATATAACATAGTAGGGCCACTTGGAAATAATCAAATTACCAAATTTTGAGCAAACTGACTCAAATACTGGAGCCAATTTAACAACCCTTTAACAATACCCTGGGAGGCGAACTGCAGATGCATTGCTTGCACAAGATATCTCCATGAGAGTCAGTTTGGGTATCATTACAAAATACAGGCTGCGGAGATAAAATTTTAAGCTCTGTGAAAGAATACTGTGTCAGTACAAATTATTTAGATTAGTGGAAATCTGGTAAGTTTCAGAAAATACATGAATGCAGTGTTAAGGCAGGAAATTGCTTCCCCCACATAGCACAAATCAGAGCATATTTATTTTGTTAATGTTATGTTACCATAAAATAATAAAGGAAATTAAATCAGAATTTAATTGTTCATCATATTGTAGAACACATTGTATCTCAAGCTGTCATGGAAACTAGTTATCATTTCTTTGATCTTTAAATCATACACACAAAAATAGTTCAGGAAAGACAGAGGGATCACAATATTTGTATGAGAAAGATTAATGAGCTGTCTAAGCTGATTGCTTTTGCAGTAACACATATTTCATGATATTGTATGAATGCATAAATTAATATTATTTTAAAGTTTAAAAGAAAAAAATCCATTTCTGTGTATCAATACAGATATAATATTATGCATACCAAGCTGTGAGTTTTGCATTCTAACAATAGCAACTTTGCTAGTGGTAAAATATGCAATGTATCTTACCTATTTCAAAAGTCTATCTGTTGATGAATTTCTTCCAAATACTTTTTCTTGACGCTTGTCATATGATTGCATAATATGAATGTATTCATGGAGAAGTCATTTGGTTCTATTCATAGTACACCCTACACAACATAAAGAATTATACTCTCTCTCTCTCCCCCCAGTTACTGAGGAAAATATTTATCATTTATACAATATTTCAGTATCTCTATTGATCATTCAGATCAATTATAGAAGGTCTGTCAAAGTTCATGTAATAGTGTCAGTATATTATTTAGCCACACAAAATAATCCCAGATACACATACATATATATTTCCAGATGAAATTTTAGAAATATGTTTACAGGTTCTTTATTCAGTAATGACAAAGAAAGAAACAACATAATTTAAAAGCACATGGTTTATTTTGTTTTATATTTTTTCCACTACAATATAAACTAACAAAACCAATCATTAAATATACCCTTTTTATGAGATAAATTTTACTATTGTAATTATAAAGAGATTTTTTTTCTTAATCCTTATTCATGTACGGAAAATAAAACTATAATTGTAAAAGATCACTTAAAATCCAAAGGTGAAACCCCAGTTTTCATAGAATCATAGCGTGGTTTTGCTACTTGAAGATGATCTAGTTCCAACCCCACTGCCATGGGCAGAGACCTCTTCCACTAGATCAGATTGCTCAAAGTCCCATCCAGCCTGGTCTTGAACACTTCCAGGGATAGGGCATCCACATGTTCTCTGGACAACCTGTTCTAGTACCTCATCACTCTCACATGAAGTAATTCTTCCTAATATCTCACCTAAATCTACCCCCTTTCAGTTTGAAGCCATTACCTCCTGTCCTATTGCTTCATGTCCTTATGGAAAGTCCCTCTCCAACCTTTTTGTGGGCCCCTTCAAGTATTGGGAATCTGCTGTAAGTTCTCCATGGAGCCTTCTCTTCTCCATGCTCAAGAACCCCAACTCTCTCAGCTTGTTTTCATATGAGAGGAACTCTGGTCATGGGATCAACTTAGTGGCTTTGCTCTGGACTTGTTCCAATAGGTCCAAGTTTTTCTTCTGTTGAGAGCTCCAAAGCTGGATGTAGTACTCCAGGTTTGCTCTCACAAGAGCAGAGTTGAAGGAGAGATTCACCTCACTTGAGCTGCTGGTCACACCTCTTTTGATGCAGCCCAGGACTTGATCTGCCTTCTGGGCTCCAAGAGGGTATTGCTGCATCATATTGAGCTTTTCACCTAGAAAGTCCTCCAAGTCTTTCTCTGGAGGACTCATCTCAGTCCATTCTCCTCACAGCCTATACTGGTGTTTGGGATTGCTCTGAACCAGGTTCAGGATCTTGCACTTGGTCTTGTTGAGCTCATGAATTTCTCAAAGGCCCACCTCCCAAGCCTGTCAAGGTTCCTCTGAATGGCATCCCTTCAGTGTGTCAATCACACCACACAGCTTGGTGTTGTCAGAAAACTTGCTGAGGATGCACTCAGTCCCACTGTCCATGTCACCAACAAAGTCGTCAAAAAAACCTGGTACCAATATGAAACCCTGAGGGACACCACTAGTCAATGGTATCCACTTGGAGATCAATCTGTTGACCTCAACTCTTTGAGTATGACCATGCAGCCAATTCCTTATCCACCAAGTGTTTTTTCCATCAAATTCATATGATGATTACTGGCTTAGCTACTTCTGCCGGATCCCTCAGGAGCCATGGACTCATCTCATTAGGTCCCATGGACTTTTGCATGTTCAGGTTCCTTAAATATTCTCAAATTTGGGCTTCACCTACAGTTGTCAGTTCTTCATTTTCCCACTCCCCGCCTTTGCCTTCTACAATGCAGGTGGTGTGTTGGAGCACTTTCCAGTGAAGACTGAGTCAAAAACATCATGGAATACCTCAGCTATCTCACTGTCCTGCTAACTAAGTCTCCCATTTCTTTCCAGAGAGGGCTCACGTTTTCTGTAGTCTTCCATTTATTACCCACACATTTATAAAGGTTTTTCCTGTTGCCTTTGTCATCTCTGGCCAGACATAATCCTATCAGGGTTTTAGTTTTCCTAGTCTGGATGCTCAAACAATCTCCCAGTTTTCCTCCCTAGGCTACCTGTCCTTTCTTCCATTCTCTGTAGGTTTCCTTTTTTGTTTTGAGTTTGTCCAGGAGCTTCTTGTTCACACACACAGGTTTCCTGGTGTTTTTGACTAATTTTTTTTTGTGGATATGCATCCTTTTGGTCATGGAGGAGGTGACCCCTGACTAATAACCAGCTTTCTTCGACCTGTCTTGCCTCCGGAGATTTATCCCACGGTACTCAATAAAGCAGATCCCTAAAGATGCCAAAGTCTGCTCTCCTGAAGCCCAGGGTAGTGAGATTGCTGCACGCCCTCCTTGCTGCCCTACAGAGCTCTTCACTTTTCTTTTCGTAAACAGTTAGGTAGAACACTTAAATTGTTTCTTTATCAGATTCATTAAACAATCCCAGTAAAAATTACAGCTCATATTGCTAATTATGAATAGGTTTTATAAATTCATCAGAAAGGCAAAGTAAAACATATTTTGAAACATGTAAGTATAGTGATATAAATATCATAGTCTTTCTTTAATTTCATCACTTTTTATTTTTTCTTCTGAGATGGTTCAAAGGAAATTATTTCACTTTGTGGTCATTTAGACTTTTACCACCTACATTTTAAAGATATTAACTAGTATGTGTTAAGACTAACACAGATATGGTACTGATTGTGATGTTACACTAGTTGAATCAACTAAGCATTTCACCAAGGCCTGGGCAAAATTTGGTTCATCAGACACAGCAAAATATAGACTGAAAATTTGAGAATATAATAATGATTAAATATATATATATATTTATTTTTGTCTACAACTTACAATTAAGTTTAGTCTCCTTTGCCTAGGATATTAAGACAGCTGGGAAAACATAGGTGCTTGCACAGGCACTGTACAAGGAATGGAAGCCCTTATCCAGTTTTACTACTTTCCTTGTACTGTCCCATATTCCCAGCACATTGCCCAGTGTATCTAATCTCTACATCCTCTCTTTCACAGCAAGTGTAGACACACAGGCAGTTGCTCATGACAGCTAATTTTTTACAGTTTATGGCTTTCTGAATACCTTCTCTTTGAATGTGGATGCCAGGTCTTTTGTGATACATCTGAATAAGAACTTTAATATTTTTTTCCACAGCAAACTTTGACTTTTTCTTTTTTATGGAGTTAAAAGTCTGTATTGGCAGAAAACTCTCTGCTGAAACTTCAGTATGAAACTTCAGTTGAAGAATCATAGAATCATAGAATGGTTTGGTTTGGAAGGGACTTTTAAATGCCATCTACTCCAACCCCTCAGCAATAAGCAGGGGCATCTTCAACTAGACCTGGTTGCTCAGAGCCACATTCAACCCGACCTTGAATGTTTCCAGGGATGGGCCATCTATCAGGTCTCAAGAAACTGCTGTTTATACTGAGATTGTATACAGCTTTATCTTAACACATATTCTGTTCATGGTGCTCATATCTAGATTAAGGCCAAGAAAACCAAAATGTTGTAAATGAAATCTGTGTTGCTTCAGTTTGAGAAGAAAAGTGCTTAGAAGCTGGAAGAGATATTTCAGCTATCAGAAGTGTTTCTATTGTTTCCTTAACTTCTACGGAAACCTGGTCGACAGTTTTTGCATTAAAATCCAGAAAAAATGATGGAAATTTTTGCTGCCTTCTTCAGCTGGCTAGTGTTATCTGCTCTTTAGAATGAAGGTAGGCATTCAGAAGGAATAATTAAAAACTCTTATGCAATGATTGCAGAAAACTGTAAGTGAAAAGATTCCATGTATTCATATCCCACACTGGTAATATCTTTGCTGTGTAAATAAATGAAATTGAAATGCTGGCTCATCATAAATTAAGAAAGGAAGTGTGTTGATATTTAAATAATAGCACTTTGGTGCCTGGTAATTTTCTTTGTTATTGTGGGAGGGTAATTAATAGTAGGGGAAGAAAAGTAACTTTTCACACAGAAATCTGTGATTGCACATGCTTTGATTGAAACATAACAAACTATTTTTTTTTGACACTCTTTCTGAAGCCACACCTGCAGTTTCTCTTCTTTGCCTTCATATGTGATAGCTGTTGCTGCTATACTCCCAAGACACTGGAGAAAAGTCAGTTTAGCTCTACTTTTAATTATCTACCTTCTAGCTGTTCCTTTATTTCCCACCAACCCCTTCTCCCAATTCTTCCAAAAGTCAGAAAAGGGACAGTGTTTTCTGTTTCTTTGTTGGTTCATTTTACATCTTGGTCACTTGCATTAAATAAATTTATTGGCATTTTTTTCCCCTACTGTAATCAACTGAGATGTTGCCTAATCTCTCTTTCTGTGCTGACTAACTAGACCACTCTACAACATTAATACCTGAAAATTGAGATTAAAATATACATCTGTGCATGTGTGCTTTGCTTTATTTTGGCTTTTTTTTTCTTTGTTTATTTGTTTGTTGTGGGGTTTTGTTCAATTTATTTTGTTTTGTGTGGGTTTTGTGGGGGTTTTTTGCAGGTTTTGTGGGGTATTTAATTTTAATTTATTTTAAAACTTCACAAGTTCTCCATAATTTTGCCTGTTTTATAGGAGGACAGATACTGAAGGAATAAAGTAAAAATACAAAGCATATACTTTTAATCAAGAAAATTAAGTCAAAACATGGCTAATTAAAAAATTGGAAGGTAAATATTAAGCAGAGATGTAATCACACTCTGCTTTCTGAAGCACTACATTGATTAAAACACCCCCAAACGTTTGGAATTCAAAAGTCAATTAATGATATAAGCGAAAACAGCTTCATTTTTCTATGGGTAATTCCACTCAGTCAAGTCTGTCTGTCTCTCTTGTGCTCTACTCCGGTGGAGCAGCAGGTCTTTTGAAGTTCTAGTGCCTGTTTGTGTAGCCACTGTAAGGCTCAGAAGCCTTACTTCTAAGAGGTTGAAGTGATTTTGTTTCCTTGAATCCTGATGTGTTGGAGAACAGGTTGCTGTGCTGTCTCTGGACTACGGTGTAGATATGTTCTACATCAGTTTAAGCCATGTTTCTATTCTGCAAACTGCAATGGGGCTTTTTACCTTCTTAAGGTAAGACTGTAAGTCTTACACTCCTCAGAAAATGTAGAAATATGACAGTTTGGGCAGACCTTTTCAGTCAGGTATGAAAACAAATATAAATGAACAGTTTAAAATACACTATATGAATAAGTAATTTCCTACCTAAAAAAAAAAAAACCAACAAAATAACAGAGTCCCTTAGAGTCAGAATTTTCGGTTTATATTTTAGATGAACATTAATGTACTATTCCTTATTGACTGATTAATGGAATATTTGTATAATGATTACAAATATCAACTCTCTCAAAGAAGTCCAGTTTTATTTTTGTCTACACTACACCTTTGTTTTCTGTTGTTGACATAAGTGAATGTAACTCAAAATGTAAATATCCTACTTTAGAAAGTAACATTCCATCCACTATCAAATGGGAATCCATGCTTTCATAATCCATCCTTCACATGTCACATGCATCCCTGGTTTGCATAGAAAGCGATGCACTTCTTTGTGTTGACCAGTAGCTCAAAACCCCAAAACTGTGGCATTATTCAACTGGACCCTCGTGTTCTCTGATGCTTTATTGTTACTGATGTTTCTTTTCAAGGCTTAATTTGTGTGTCTTAAACTATTTCATCTACTCTTAAAATAAAATCAAGGTACTGTCAGAGTTTTGATTTATTAACAGATTCTTTCCTTTTTTTTTGTTTTTGTTTCTGGTTTTTTGTGTGTGTGATTTTTTTTATTTGTTTGTTTGCTTTTTGTTTTTGGTTTTTGTTTTTTTTTAATTTTGGTGTGGGTAGGGGAGTTTCTTTATACTGCCAGGAATATGGATCCTTCTATTCCTGTGAAGAGTTTTTCTACTCTGCTTCTTACAGTCATACTTGAGAGACTTCAGGTGCAGTCAGTACATATCATGAATTATGATGCATTACCTGCATGTCTTTAAAAACAGGCAAACATTTGGAACAGTTCTCAGGAAACAAAGACATAAGCAACTGTAATTTTTCTTTGTCTCCCATTGCCATTCCTCTTAATGGGTGGATTCTGGCTGATTTCAGCCAAATTTGGCAGGCTGAAGTTTCAAAAATATGAAGTTTTTTTGAAAACAATGTCTAAGTAAATGAAAATAAATCTTATAAATTCCCTCGGTGAGCAAATAAAGTGAGGCTGTTACTACTCTCCATTTTGCTTGACACTGTGCAGCTAATAAGTTGATATGTACATAGCCCTGGATTTTCTGCAGAACAGTCAGACTCCTGCCTGTCTAGAAGTCATATGACTTGTATGGCTAGAGTGTGGAGGGGAATTGGAAGTAGAATGAACATCATGAAGTATATGAAACAAAGCTCAGATAATTCAACAGGGACTAGAGAAGTTGGGAAACTAATAGTTGTGGTAGAGCAGTTGGGGAATATGAGGTTCAGGATGATAGAGCGAGACACAGATAGTGTATTACATTTTTTTTCTACAGCTTATGTATTGTCTGATTTATTTTTACTGTGAATTGATCTGTGTATAATATGATTATATCATTGCTGTTGTCAGTCAGAGCTTCTGGATGGCTGGTCATTTCTTGGCAATGATTCACTAAAGGTCTAATTGGCAGTTGCTAGATAAAAATGCTATCTATAGGAGAGAGGGTTCTATAAAGATGAAGGCACATGCATGTAGCGAAAAATGAGACTGTGACTCCTTAAAGTGCTGAACATATGAAGTAAGTAGATTCAGCCTTCTTGTACTGAAATTGAAGTCACCTTGTTGTTAGCAAAATAATGAAATACAGTGACTTTAGAACTGAGATTGAACATTTATCCTGGTTGAGAATACTAAGACAAGTAGCAAACCATCCATTTGCCCTACTTGATAATGGGTCACACTGCAAAAACCCCCATGTGTTTCCCTTTGTGTCATATGATGAAGACAGAGGAAGGGTTGTAAATGGGATAGGAGGAGTGAATTGCTCTGATTCTTGAAGCAAATCATCTTGATGTCTGTTAGGAAGTGTATGAGATGGTGCTGATGACATCAAACCTAGAATGGATATTGACGCAGCAATATAAGAATATCTGATCACTGTACTGGCCATCTTCCTTCTAACCAGGGAAAGCATACCACTTACTCTTGCCCTTGCTCCTGGTTATGGAAACAAGTTTAATACATTATATTTGACTTATTTTCCTGCTTCAACCACAATAATCAAGCTCAGGGCTGTGAAGCAGGTATCTCCAGACAGCTCTAATTATGTTATGACCATACTTTATTATCTCCTGTCCTGTTTCCTTATGCTTCATTTCACCGCCCTCATACCTACCTTTCTATGTCCAAATGATCTCCTATATAAACAACCTGCCCCTATTTACATTTTCCCACATTCAATACATCCATCCAAAATATACTTACTTATGCAATTTTGGCTTTATATGTTATTACTGACAGTAACTGCCAATGCTGATAACAAATTGCTGCTGACAGTTATTATAATTGTCACACACATCCCCCCCAGCTATAAAGTAACTTCCCCTTACCCACCTATGACATCCAGCTTTTCATCATGATGTTATTATTAACCTCTGTCATCATGGTTGTGTACCATGTCCAGCCCAGTTTCTCATGGTTTATCTCCAACAGCTCCTCACATTCTGCTCCGCAGCATGACCTCAAGCCAGGGGTAAATCAGCAATCTGGTCATCTCCCTGTAGACCTAACAATGCAATTTAAGACTTTCAAATTTCTTTTGGGATGCCTTTTAACCCCTTCACAATTTGTCTTTATACAGTGAAAGACAACAATATGCAGAGGCAGGTAAGATATTTTACTCTGAGATCCATGAAGATATAAAACCCCATTAAGAAAAGACAGATTAAAAAAAAAAAAAAAGTACAGATATTAACTCCAGAAAATCAAATCGTTCAGGACATTCATTTGATATAGTTTCCAATACTTGTTAAATGAACTGATGAGCTACTGATGAATATTTCTAATAGGACAACTCATAAACCAGCAATATGATGTTTAAATCCTGAGTCCAAAAGATTTTAAAAATTATCTGAAAATGGGTTTTCCTATTTACTGCATGGAAAACTGGTGTCCCCTTCTCTCCCCTATTTTGTCCAGATATCCTGTTATAGAAGTCATTTTACTTCCAAGATTTGTAAAAAGTTTCTGGGTTTATAACTGTAGTGGTTTAGCCCTGGCCAACGGCCAAGGCCCCACTAGGACTGCTTTTTTCCCCCTTCCGAATTGAACTGTGTTACTAACCCATGATAAAAAATGCTGGCAGAGGAGCAAATCAGGCTGAGACAAGGTCAGTGCTTCTAAGTGATAAAATGAATTTATTACAGAGTTAAAGGAGCAAGCAAAAACATAGGAATATCTCCTAAACATTCTTCCTCTGCCATCCTACCATTTCCCCCCCAAAAGCTTTACAGCTCTCTCTCTCCTCCCAGATCATAAGGGGAACCTGGGGAGGGTTTTTTTTTCTCTATTACTTTAGTCCTTAGATGCTCAGGTGTTTTCTCTTCTCAGCAATTATACCTGGAGGGGTAATTCTCCAGGTATAAAACTCTCTTTCTCTACTTTGGCACCATGCACAGTTTGCAGAAGTTGGCACGCAGCCCGCCCGAAACTGCAGCCGCTGTTTCCTCCCAGATCAGGCTGGTCCACACTTAGGGTGGGGGTGACCCAAAGCTTCTTTACCTCAC
>VZRZ01005622.1:204018-227418 GCA_013398175.1 Climacteris rufus
TGCAGGAACCTCCTCCTCCATTGCTTCTCTTCTTTGGCAGACTGGCAGAATTTGCTGGTTCTCATATCTGATGGTTCAGTTGTTTTTCTTTGTTGTTTGCTATACTCCCTCTCCTCTGCCTAACCTACAACCTACATGACTACAGGGTTACATGGCGTGTGCCTGCGTACTACAGAGGTTGCTTCTTAAATATACTGTCGCAGAGGCGTTTCTGTCCTTCCTAATTGGCCCAACTGTGGAAAACAGCACATCAATCTCCCAGGAGCCATCAGAGATAGGCCCTGACTGGACAGCTGTGGGAGCTTCTGGAAGCTCCTTACAGGAGCCATCTTTTGGCCCCTACCACACCCAAAAAGCTAGACCTCCCAAACTTTTCAAACCACCACAAATCAAAAATTTCACTCGAAAAAAGGCAATTTTTACAAATTCTTGTCTATTGTGCTTGTCCATGACCATATACGAGCCAACTATTTACTTGTCCTATTTACTTAAAGGAATATAGCTGCAAAATCAGCAAGAAAAAATATATAAAAATATTACCTTTTGGTGACTTTCACAGTTATGTAATTTCTAATCAGAAATCAAAACTATTTGCTTTTTCTATGGAATCTTGATTATGAATCCACAAGACAACAATGTTAATTGTAATTAAATTTGGGCCAAAATCGTGGTTCTTTATTCTCACTTTTGACTTACTTTAGTTCTTCTAACTTGTTATGCTGTCACAGACATGGATACAGAATGGAATGAATGCCAACTTGAATTTTTTCAACAAGTTTTTCAAATTTTGAAGTATCTGGGGTCTGTGTGTTTGTGTAGTAAGTGCACACAAAGTCTTCAACATTCTTTAAGTTGTAGGTGTATTTTTGCTGTAACAACTTTGTGTCCCTAAAACTGCAGCAAAGGCATTAATAAAATGCTACAGTGATTGTAGTATTTTTTATAACATGAGGATTAAAATAAACAAAGAAGAAATGCCACATATTATATAAATTATAAGTAGATCTTTCTTGGCATAAAATCTTCTGAAACACTGCATACATTCAGCTGAAATCTATTGTTGTTGTCCTAAATATATTGCTTTGTCGAAATTATACTTCTAACCCTTTTGGCTATTTACAACCTATTATTTTTCATATGTGCCATCTTTATCCAAGAAAGTGAAAGAACAACTAATTATATCCTTTGCCAATGATTGTAGCAGAATAGCTTTTGTTCACCAAAATTCTTAAGTTTACTCATCGTGAATGCAGAATTCACTACAATTTCTTTGTTCTTGTTTTTAATGTACAGCCACTTTAATGGTGTGTGAAGTTTATTTGAAGCTAATTGTATACTTTGCCTTGGAGGCTGTAAATCTAGTCAGTCTGCCTAGCTACACTGCATTTGTATTTAGACCTTAACTGATCATTTTGCACAAGGTTTCTGTGTGTTGTTTTTGTGTGATTGACATTGACATTATTATTTTTAAAGGTTGCCCACAGAGTTGCAATAAAGGCTATAGTGGTAAGCAATAAAAATGAAGGTCAGTAAAATAAGTCTATTAACAAAAACATAATGTTTGGGGGGAATGTGCTATACTTAAAAATTTACAATGATTTTACAAAATTAACTGCATATAAAAGCTCTCTAACTCATTTGTCTGTGTTACTGAGAAATCAAAAGTAAATTATTTAAGCAAAAAAGCAGACATCTGAGCTGAAAGTGGAATATAGGCATGAATGGTATGAAAAAATTAATGGAACACCAGAGCTGAAATAGAAAGCCTATACAATCATATATCTTCAACAGATATAGGATTTCCAGATATTGTTCTGGTCAGTCTGTTTATCAGTGTATCTATTTTGAGTTGGCTGGTGTCAGTAAACATCTTTTGAAAAAATTAAGATTCAGCATCTCTGTTAATAATGGAGCACAGTGTACTCTCAGGAATTTTGTTAACATTACAAGAATGGGAGGAATGGCAGGTACAGTAGAAGGCTGTGCTATTGTTCAGAGGCACCTCACCAGTCTGGAGAAAAGGACTGACAGGAACCTCATGGAGTTCAACAAGCAAAGTGCAAAGTCCTACACATGTATCCATGTACCCGATGGCGCATGAATAACTTCATTTGCCGGTACAGGTAGGGGGATTCTGATTGGTTCCTGATGGACAGAAAGCTGTGGTATCTCCATCCTTAGAGATATAAAAAAGATAAATTTCAACATGGGCCTGAGCAACTGACTCTAGGTGTCCCTGCTTGAGCAGGACAAGAGGGCCTTCGAAGGTCCCTTCAGTCTCAACCATTCTGTGACTTAATTAATCCCAGATAATGACATTATGTACTCCGCTATGTCTTATACACTCTCTGAAGACCCTCAGATTCCTGCATTCTCCCTAAAGCACTCAGAAGAAATGCATGTAGTTTTTTGCTCATCTTTACATAATCAATGTGAGTCTAAAATTAGTTGTGACTTAAATGAGAGAATTCAGATTGTTTTTCTCTTTTCATCAGCTAGAAATTGCTACTATTAAAAGTATATCTGTGTACTTAGTTGAAACACTACCAAAGGGATAGCTTCATGGAACATGGTTTGTGAACAAATACACAGATTTTACACCTTACTTTAGGCAGAAGAAAAGAAACATTTTACAATTTGTATTATTATTCTGCTATAAAATTCAATGTATTATTACTCTTTCCCTTTTAATTTAGAAAGTGATTTTCACTGGTTTTCCTGCCATTAACCATTTCACTGGTTTTTCCTATAATTTTCTCATTGCACCAAGAAAATTGCAAATCTATGACTTTATTATGTCATAGAAGATAGCATGTGCTGACATTTTGACAGGTTGCTTGCATACAAATGACTGAAATATTATTAACAACCTTTGTAGTTTATGTGCTCCCTGCTTTATTTATTTTCTTCCAGTAGTACTGGTGCTCAATACATCCTGAACTGTTTGATTTCAAAACCTGTGAAATAGGGATACATGAAGGCATTTGTCCTGTGCTGTTATTTCAAGCTCTGTAAAGCAAGGTGTTTATCATCCCTGAAGACATCGGGTAAAAACATGTCAAAATCTGTGCTGAAACTGAAGTAAACAGTGTGCAGAAATTGAGCTTTTAAGTAAAAGATAGAGAAAACTCTCTTTTCTGAAAAAAAAATCTATCTTTTAAATATGGTCAATGAAAGTAAAACTACCTTGTGATATGTATCCTCATGGTCGCAAGCCACGCCCAGAGGCATCGCAACATTCCTCTGCATGCCTCTTGGAGGTCTTAACTAATCTGACCCATTTTAGACGAACCACATCCTAATATGCTTTGCCTTTTCATGGAGTAACCAACCCACATACAGAGATTTAGATTGTGGCTTTACTTGTTCATTAGATGTATTTCACACTGGTGTCCCAATACCTATACAGACTCACATATTCTAGTTAAACAAGTGAAGCCACTATAGCAAGTACATAAATACTTCAGTTCACTTACCATAACCAGCAGAGAATATATACAGAGGCTACACAGAGGCATTGTAATTTTTTTAAGCTTGCAGGATGTAGCCCTTTAATAGAAGTGTTTCAAAATTTTAAAGACCATACAGAGTGTGTTTAAATTAAAAAAAAAAAAAAAAAAGGCAAAAGAAANNNAAATTAAAAAAAAAAAAAAAAAAGGCAAGCAAGTTAAAAAAACCCCACAATATAAAGGATAGGGTGTCCAATTTAATTCACTTTATTCCTCCAAAGAATAGTCAAAGTAGGTGTGGTTTTGTTGCTACATTTTTAAATAAAAACACATTTAAATGAAATAACACCATTTGATCTTTGGCACTAGGTATAGCTATTGATAACACACACTAATGAGCTCTGAAGGACAAAGTGGTAGTTAAGCCAGGCCTTTTTACCATCTATAGAGATGGCAATATTTTAGAAAGAGACTGAAAGTGGTGAAAAGATAGTGCTGACTGATGTACTAAGAAAAATTATATTAAACCACTTGCAGTTGAAGACAACTAAAGTATAATTTATTCTAATCACATTTACCAGAAAGAGCAGCTCAGCTGAGGTTTGCCTAGAACAAAATTCCATGAGTTGGTTCAAAAATAGGTGGTAGTGTGAAATTCATCACATTGCAATGTTGGAAGTAACTCAAGGGGCTGTGCACAAGAAGCAAATAGAATTTAAGACACAGAGAAGTTATGCAAGGTTTAGACATTTATTACGTCCTGCCATCCCATTACATTTTCACTAAAGGCAGATATGGAAAATATTGCTAATGTGCTCTGTTGGGGAAAGAGGATGGAATTTATTAACAAAGGAGGAAGAATATAAGGAAGACAGATAAAATACAGTTAAGGAAGCAAAACTAAACTTGCCAAATCTCTTTCAGATGTATGTTGTGACGTGAGTTTCTGGTAGGACTTTTATGATCATATGACTAATCTGGAAGACATTAACAGCTAGACACCAGCTTTCTGCCAAATGTTCCACTTAGGTCTTCTGTGTCCTCTTTTCCCCAACTTGAATATGACAAAAAATCTAAATGCTGTTGAAGAATTCGAACAAAATAGTTGATAGACATAGAAGTAAAATTGAAGATTAAGGAATAGGTAAAATTATTTCTTAATTCTTCATGCAGTTAACAGTCATGGATGATAAAAAGCCAAACAGAATATTTAAATCTTTTCATTTGACATTAAACAGACATTTTGAAAGAAGATTTGTTTTACAATATATGTGTTCAGAGAATAATAAATTTTGGTAGAAAAGAAATTTGAAAAAAAAATCAGTTTCTGTTTCGTAGTAATAGTAATAGCAATAGTAATAGTAATACTAATAGTAAGAATAGTAAGAGTAGTGAGAGTAGTGAGAGTAATAACAGTAGTAATAGTAGTAATAGTAGTAATAGTAGTAATAGTATTAGCAATAAGAATTAGCTAATAATAATATCAGCAGCAATATTTTTAATATTTTATCTCAAATGAAAAACTTATATTCCACAAATATAACAGTCTCTATGTCAATTGTTCTTTAATTCAACAATGGATAGATGGTTTCTCTTTTTAATGAGAGAAGCTCTTCAAAGGCAATCAAGATTGTCAACAAAGGCAGGATAGTGATTGTCAAACAAGGCACTTTTCACCCCCAGTTTTGTGCAGGATGCAGATTTACATTGTGCAGATCCTCTGAATAGCAAAGGAAATGCATCAAAGAAGAGAGAAAAAGACTTCAATACCTCAATGTCTTCACAACACAGGAATTTGGAATCCTCTCAATTATTCCAAATCTGGACTAAAAGGTAGTGCAAAACGCCTAAAATACTACAAATTGTTAACACAACTGTGGCATTAAATTAGAGTTTCAAACACTAAAAAAAAAATCACAGTAAAGGGAGGAAACTAGAAAGTAAATCTGATCGGGATCATTAACACAATTAGTTTTCCTCTATTTTAATTTTTTTTCCTCCATATAGATTGGAGTTATAAATAAGTACACTTTACCACTACTATGCAATCAGAGATGTCTACCTTGAAATTGAAAGATCACTAGCAATTAGCCACAATACCTACATGAATATTTAGAGAGTGAATGTGGAAACATAAAGACTGTTTAATTTCATGTTAGCACATGATTAAAAAACAAAATGGACATTTGGACAACACATGACCAACTAAGAAATATTAGTGAACTCTTGACAAGCCTGCTATCAAAGGAGATGCGTCTGGAAAAATGTTTTGCTACTGGACACTCTTAAGGTTCTTCTGCAAGAGGGAAGCACATATGGCCTGTTCTAGAAAAGACATTGCTCAGTTTGATATGTAGTTGTACTGTTACATTTGTTTCCAAAAAAAACCCCACAGCAACAACAACAACAATAACAACAACAAAAGAAGCAAAAGTATCAAAATTATGAGGATTATTTTGAGGTATATGTGAATATATCTATATCTATATCTATATATAGATATAGATATATATCTGTGTGTATATATATACACACATAGTTATTTTGAGTGAAATGGATTCCACTGTCAAAATATAAAATAAATTGCTTGAACTTTTTTTGCATTTTGTCTGAATGACAAAATATCTATTTTTCCCTACCACAATTTTTAACTTTGTGTACATTTATTATGCACGATAACAAGTGCATGCTTGTTCTCTTCTTCTCCTTTTCCACTTCCTTCTCCCCTCTCTCTCCCTTCCCTCTCTGTCTATTTAGCTTCTTACATATTCCTGCCTGTAAGAAAAAAAAAAATAAATCTGGAAATAGACAGTTCTCCGGGATCTTTTAAGACTGCACAGATTCTTATTTAAGAAATCCACAATTCTACATAAACTAAAAAAAAAACCCTATTTTTTTTTCCATTTTTATTGTGTTTGAAGTAGGTTTCAAAATGAGGAAAACTAGTAATTTGTATATGTCCCTCAATAATTATTATGAAAGGAGATCTTAAAGATTTAATTACTTATTAATAAAAACAATAATTATTAGGTTGGCTTTTTTTCAAATTATGTTTTTGCTTTTGAAACACATGTTGAATGAATTCCAGTTAAATGAAGAAGGATTTCATTTTTTCAGTGCTTATAATTCTGATAGGATTATTTTCAACATTGGAGGACTGCTGCCAAGAGAGGACTTTATTGATACTTTTTAAACATTGTTCCATCTAATGATTAATGAGAGGATGAACTTAATTTTATTCAGAAGCTGGAGAAATTAAGATCTGAGTTTTCTTCCTCTCCATACTTTTTCTTTTTTTTTTTCACAGCTAATCTTCTTGCATCCACATAGATTTGGTTGAAATGCTGAATAAGTGGTGCTTCACACAGCAGCCCAAATCCAAATGGTATTGTATTTTCTCATGGAAACGTTTTGAAATAGAAGTCTATAAAAGTGTGTTTTGAGGTTATATGCTGTCACACCGAACCCCACAAAAGTGAGCTTTGTGCCAGCTATTGGTCACCTTTGATTTCCTCAGCCCCTTTTGAAGAAGGCTGTGAAATGGCAGTGATTCCACCTCAGAATGGGCCCTCTGCCCATACAGGGAGTGCAGTTGCACTTTTCCTCAAGTGCACTTAATATTCTTGAACCTGATCCTGATATTTTGAATAGCAGATCAATTCCTGTAGAAAGTATGTTCATACATGTTAGTGTTTCTTTTGGGGCTTTATTAATTTTGTCACTATTAATCTGAGACAGCTGTTTTATATAGGTGATACTTTTCCTTCTAAAACCACTTGTGAGTAAGTAGATGTAAGAATATATAAAAATTCAAGAAAAGGGCTGGAACAATATTTAAGAACCAGTCAGCTAGTGTCTCCCAACATTTCAGGTTGACACAGAACCTTATGTTCTACAGAAATAGGGTATTGATTGTCAAAAGTAAGTTTCTTTAGTGAAAGTATATTATTATATAATAATGAATTAACCAGAAATATTATATGCTTAAAAGATTGTCTGCATATGTACAAACTTATATACTATGAAGGAGGAATTAATAAATATATAATATTCTTTTTCACCTCTCTTAATGGTGTGTTTAACTTGTGTTAAAATGTATTGTTTTAAATATCCCCATTCCTTAATATTTCACAGATCCTTACAATTTTCCTATTGAAAAAATAAGGAACTTTATCTTTGTGTCAGTCTTACATTTTATTACTCTAACCAATTTGAGTTTTAAACTTTACTGTATATCACAATTAGAAAAAAGATTTTTTTTTTTTGTGGAAGAATGTAAGACATGGAAGATATTTTTTGAACAATTCTACTTGATGACAAAATAATAGATATAATGACTAGCAGGGAATGAAAGAGAAGCTTGTGCTTTAGAGCAATATAATTATGCAAATTATCAACTCAGATATACATACATGCTACTCTTTCATTTGAGGTTGTTTCATCTTTTATTTTATGCACAAAGAATAACAAATTATTTTAAAACATTAATTGCAAGAAGCTCAATTGGAAATCAGTTGGGAGAAACCTTTGTATGAGTTTGATGACATACGGATCTCTCTTTTCTCACAGTTACTCAAGAAGAAGTTGGGTTGTCCTGCAATCTGAGGAATCACAGGATCACAGAAAATCCCGAGTTGGAATGGATGCGCAAGGATTATGGAGTCCAACTCCTGGCCCTGCACAGAACCATCCCCAAGAGTCCCACCACTCACCCGAGAGAATTGTTCAAACTCTTCTTGTGCTTCGTCAGGCTGGTGCTGTGACCGCTTCCCAGGGGAGCCTGTCCCAGTGCCCAATTAAACTTTTTAAAAGAGTTTAGAGTATAAAATGAAGAAAAAAGAAGAAGAATACTTTCTTCTTACCTGAAGACACCACTGATTGAAATGGCATTGAAAGCGGACATGATTGGCAAAAGAGGAGGAACAGGAAACAAGACAGAGTAATTTAATAAACATACCTAGGATGGCTGTATTTTATTTTCCACTGCTTTTTCTGTTTTTTTCCATTCTGACAAGAGAGGGTTTTTCTACTCAGCAGTGTAAATTACAGAGACTTCAGACTGAGAGATATGCTGGAGATAGTCAAAACAGTGTGCAAAACCACATGAGAGTGGAAGAGCACTTCGCAGAGAGTACCATATGAAATGATTGCCATGTGAGAGCTGACAGGACAAAGAAAGAAATGTTGCCAACAGGAGGGGAAGGGGCACATTCTGAACAGCTTTGCTGCAGCTCTGACCAAGTCAAAGGTTTGGGGATGGAGGTTGTCTTTCCTAGATTACACGTAGGATTCTGTAGTATAACATTTACACAGAAGTTCTGGTTATGCACTTTAGCAAATTTCCCCAACATCTCAACCATTTTAGTTTCAATGGTTCTTGTTATGAGTCCAGTTTCTACATTTGTGACATGAAAAAAACAATGGGATTTCAGATAATGGAATTGCAACGTGCATTGCTGGGCTGTGTTCTGTGCTGCTTTAGATTTGCAGCTCAGACAGAATTAATTTTCCCTAGATTTAATTTTCCAAAAGTTTGTCCTCTTACTATCCTTATGGTATTTTAGAGATTTTCCAGGAAAAGAAAGCTTTTCTAATTCTCAGGTTATGGCTCAATCATAGTAGAAAAAAAAAGTCATTTATAAGCAGTCATAGTTACTTAAATAATAAACCCCCAGTTATTTAGATTTCAGTAGCAGAACATATTTCCAGAGAACAATTCAAACAATCTTAGAATAATTGGTATAATATACTTTCAGTCAGGGAAGGAACTTAAAGAACTTTATATTGTTATATGTAATGAGTCTTAAAATTTAGGATGAATTTCAGAAACATTCAAGACTTGTAATATTTATATGAGGAATATGACATAATTAATATCTGTCTGTGTACTGTTCTTTAGCTATAAAGCGAGGATGATAAAGCTTAGGCTTCTAGACAAGAGGTCATCATGTTTGTTTCTCTTGCTATCATTTTACCCTGCAAAACGAACCTATTTTGCCTGATCTTAAATCAAACAGCAATTCAGAATAAAATGTGTTGTAGGAATAAACAATGCTTTTTTTGAAATGGTAATATGCAGTGACGAACAGACATATAATTCACAATTTTGTAGTTGCAATGACTTTTCTTCCCGAAGTTCATGATGCTTGCCGAGAAGCTGTTTTGTAAGTGTAGAAGAACTTAAGAAAGAAAAGCAAAATAATTTTATATTAAAATTCTAAAGATTAAAATTCAGAAAACATTCCAGTCTTGCAAATAAATGGAGTTAGTTTTCAACAAAATCCGAGGCCATTTTGAGGGTTGTGTTTGAAACCCACATGAAGTATAAATCTTGACAGTCTTTTGAAAAGAAACAAGAAAATATATTTTAATTTATTACTTATTTCAAATAATTGGTTTAAACAAAGAGGATATTTAAAGAAAACTAAAAGCCTTCTACTAAAGGTCAAAGGAAAGATACTCAGTGGCTCTTTAGAAGTACTATTGAGAGTCACAAAATCCAATATCCGAATTTCCTCATTTTACACCACTTCTAACATCACCTAGAATTCTGCTGTGTTAATTACTGACATCAGCTCAACAGGGTTTTTATGACCATAACATTTGCTTTCCATTTGGATAATGCCTTTGCCATTGCCTTCATGAAGCAAGAATTTTGGCTATCCTAAACGAGGATGTAATAAAATGTGACCAGTCCAGGCCACACAGCACCAGTTATCTGTAAAGAGATTGTCAGTAGCTTGCTGATCAAAGTTTGGATTCCTCTGCCATATATCTTGTATCTATAGCAAGTAAACATTAACATTGAGAAAAAAAAAAGAGAATTGTTCTTGTATACAACTAAAAAGAATTTCTAGCACAGATTTACTAGAATAAAGAAATGGTATATCTTAGCATTGTTCAGGCCTGCTATGTCATGTGGTGAGTTTAAAAAGTTGTACCAAAACACAAATCCTTTGTCTCCATCAACATTGTGGATGGATCTATCCCTGCTTCCAGGGCCACTGCAATAAAATTTAGCACAACTTGGTAAGCATTTTGGTTTTATTACAGGAAGTAAAAACCAAACAACCTGATGTGTCTTGTCTTTTCCAGCAACTCTATCAGACAGTCTGAACCGTTCAAATGTTAACTGTAATTCATTAAAAACATCCAGCCTTATGGTAAAGTTTAGATGTTGTAGACTTTTCCATATGGCACAGTAACTGTGTAGTTATTTAATGTATTCGTACACCCACAAATGAATAAAAAATGTAAATAAATATAAAACTGCTCTTAGTAGAGAAAACAGCAAAATTACAACTTATATTTTGAGAATTTTCCTTTTTTTTTATATACTATAATAAATATTGTGCACTCCTCTGAAACAGATAAATAACAAAATATGCTTAATTTCTTTTGCTCCCAAAAGTCAAACAAATTTCTGTGGTATATTTGATGTGAAACATCCCACAATTGACATGTCCTTTACTTGTGTAATTGTTTTGGTAAATTTTGAGAGACAAAATTTCCTACTATTGTATTTATTGACAATATTGCAGTTATGTTCAACACTATTAGTTTACTGGGTCAGGGACAAGGTGAGAGACAGAAACTTTGTTGATGTCAGCAGAAATGTGTAAGGTATCCAATGCCATTTGTTTACTTCTGATATCTCTACCCCACTGCAGATTCTAGTGTCAAGCTCTCTGAAATTATTGTAGAATTTCTTCAACAGCAGAGAGACACAGCGATAGTAAAAAGACCTTTTAAATGCAGAATATTGTTTTACTCTCACAATGATTTCAGTGCTAGCAATACTTCATAAGCTAGAAGTTATAAATATTCATGTGCATTAAACATATTCATTTAGTAGAATTATTCATAGTGAGGGAAATTATGTAGTCAGTTTCTTTTGGAATCAGTGTAGTTTTAAGTGAACAAAGATTGTATGACTTGGCCTGTGTACCTAGCAAGATAAATAGCCTGTGCTCAGCACCATGTCACTTTTTGGTGCTTCAGTAATTCCACTTCTCTTTCCCACACACACAGACATAAAGAATGTGTTTCTTCCGCTGAGGTCAGCTTACTTCTATGCTTTTCTTACCAAGAAAGAAACATGATTTTAAGGGTCTACACCTATCTCACAAATGCTCCAGCAGGAATAAATTTGGGCCAAGAACCATTGACCTCTTCCGAGAGCCTAATTGCGTTACGAAGGAGTTAGAATCTGCTTATTACTTGCAATGGTTTTGACTGAAACTGCCAGAACAGCCAAGATCAGTTTCAGCAGCAGTTGACTATGGTAGCTGGGTGTAGCTAGGTGTACCTGAAGAAAATGTATGGAAGCATAAAATAGGAAACAGCTTTCAGATGCATACAGTCCCTGATTACTTTTCTCTGAAACTGTATTCACAGAGACAGAAAAATGGCTGCAGGCTTCCAGATACTAAATTATAAAGGATTTAATCCTTCATTTCTTCGTTTTTGTAATCCAAAATTACTTTTATGTTGGAAAAATTTCAAATGTAAAATCCTTTCCTTGTGTAATAACTATGTTGCAAGTAGTGCAGAGTCACCAAACACAGCATTTGTCAGGCTTTTAACATTAGAAATTGAAAGAGCTGTAGCATACAGAGAACTCTGAGCCAAGAAAATTAGTTTTCACATTCCCAAATATGTACCATTGTGAAAGACAGGTAGCAGAAGTACACTTCACATGGTCTATATATTTGCCCACTATTGCATATTAGGGCTCTGGAATATGCATTATTTTAGAGATACAGTTATCTAAAGTCTGTCGGAAATTTAAATTTGCTGCTATGCAGCCATGGGAAAGTTGGTAGATTGCAACTATGAAAAATGGAATTAATGTTCCCAAAAGAGTTTTATATTAGATGTTTTCAACTCTTTAGTAACCTGAGCAGTCCATTAAAAATAGTATGTGATAAATTTAATCTGTCTTCTTGCACAATCATAAATTCATTATTCTATTTTTAAAGATTGCTACAACAGCTAATATTTGCTATTTCTTTTCATATTTGAAATTTTGAAAGTTTCGAGCAAAAAAATCAACATGGAATTACAGATTATGTATTTTTGTAACTTCCTTGTTCTCTCTTTAATATATCTTCTAAAGAACAATAGTAAAACGTTTCTTAAAAACACACACTGATATTTTATTTTTTTTTTATGACCCTTGACATTTTTCCTTTGAATGCTTGTGAAATTTCCTAGTGTTAACAGCAAGAAACAAGCCAGGGAGAACTCCACAATGGCAAGCATCAGCAGCAGAATGAAAGAGTGCCAGAGGGCCTGTCTTGGGGTCCAATCTGTTCAGAGAAGAGACAGCAAACTGCTGTTGCCAATTTACATACCTTTGCTTTGCTGTGAGGCACAGGGTGCAGAACTGTGTCTGCTGAGAGCTGCACCATATGCATATTTATCTCAACGTAGTAAGTATAGGGACTTAAACAAAACAAAACACAGAAAAGAAGTCTACCCTAGCAACAACATCAAGATCAGAAGTACAAAAGACCTTACCACAGAACAATTGATGAAAGACTTGCAGTGTAACCTGACCTTTTGATGGAGAAGCCAAGACTAAAGTCAGTCCGGATTCCAAGGCACAGACAGAAAGCTCACATGAATATATATGCTTTTGTTATTGTTTTGTTAAAGCAGCTGTGGAAGTACCTTTTAAAAATGATGATAAACACAAGAAACTATATGCCTACCTAATCAAAGGGCAAAATGTATGTATATGTATATGTATATGTATATGTATATGTATATGTATATGTATATGTATATGTATATATATTTTTAAAATAGAAAGTAATTGAACAATAGTATTTTAAAGGGCTCTGAGGTGACTTTCTTTCTCTTACAATTCAATTGTGGCAGTTTTAAATCAGGAGAATGGAGGTACCAAGGAAACCCTGCTCAGAATATGTTTCCATCTCTGCCTGCTGATCGCTGACAACACTGCTCCACCCAGATGAAAAAACTTTCCTGCTGATTGCTGATGACAGTGTTCCACCGAGAAGAAATTATGGATGGTTCTCATGATGTTGTAAGACGAAATCTGAGAATCCAGACATCTTCTAACACAGAGATGTGACATTTCTAAAAGAGTGTGTTGTGTGAACTCCAAGGTAGTCTTTCATTTGTTAAATAAAGAAGCCACAATATTCCATCAAGTTATACTTTTTGCATGTTAGCTTCCACATTCACATTGGGTTCATATGATGACACAATGCAACTATATGAACTTAAATGACTGGTGGAATATCAGTCTTAGGCTGCTATATTTTAAGTATTCTAATTTTTTAAAAAATATAACAGTATCTAGTATACAGAATGCATTAAAAAAATCAAAACAGAACACTTGGCAAGTTTTTGTCTTATAGCAAAGCAACAAATTGAAAAATATTATTTAACCCACTATGCTGTGTTTGGCAGCTGGATCCAGTACACTCCTTGGGAACTTATGTGGGTACGCGGGAGGGATTTTTTTCTGTGTTGAAGAAATTAGTAATGCTTACAACATGTCACCTTTGCTATGGCTTGTTTGTTAATTCTTTTCTTGGAATGAAATGCTTATTGAAATGTTTCCCTTGAAATATATGCACTGAAAAGAACAAAAAGCTTAATTAAAAATATCCTCAAGCCTGATTGGCCTCTGGAGAAATCATAGGAACCCAGGATTTTTTGTTATTTCCGCTGAAAGATGACAAGCCCACCGTGACCATTCAGTGATATAGCTATTTAGACTGGTTTTATAGTGTTACTGTAGTTCAGAACTCTTGGGTTTAGAAAATTATGTGGGTTTTTTTTTTATTTATTTTACTTACATTTCATAAGCAGTCTACTGTAAATTTTATTTTAACTTTTATATTTTAAAAGCTTTTTTTTCATGTAATTAATGCTTGCATGGAATTAATAAGAACACGATATGACGTTTTTGTTTTATGCCTCTTAGTTCTGTTCTTCCAAGCATAATAGCCACTGTGTGGAAAACAAACTGTTTGTATCTTATTGTTAGAATGGCAAATATTGAGCAACCATGTAACAGCTAGCAGTTATATATTCATAAAGTGCAGCTGACGCCTGTTACCTTTCAGGAGTGTTGTCTGCAGTAAACCCAAGATGAGGAATTAAGAGAGATTGGAGTGAATGATAACTTTGAATATACAAATACTTTGAGTCTTCCTCTTCTCATTGCAATCTTTGCTTCTTTCAGAAATGGGTGAACTTCTCAGAGGAACTGAGACATAGAGACTTGTGTTCAGCTGACAGGACATAGGGACAACAACCTTTGTATGTGAGGTTACTAGGTCAAATTAAGCTTACTATTCAGCCTAGCATAATATAAAATATATTAATTTTCTTGGTTTTTTTCCTTTATCCTGTGCAACCTAATAAATACCCATAGCAGTCAGGACAAGGTTCCTATATAAAATTTGCTGCATTGTAAGTGGAAATAATACCAAATCTTAGAATACAGTATTTAGGCCCTTCTTCAATGTGCTTTTCATCCAGTGTTTCTTTGTCTATTGCATTTGTCTTGTTTTTCTTTATTGATGTTGATCTTCAGTGCTTGCATAGGTTGTTTTACTATCTTTAGATGTTTGTGTTCTTTGCTTAGAGAAAAAATGCACAGATTCTGACAGATATTGTAGAGGAGCTGTATTAACTCTAGGCAACCAAAACAAGGAAAAAGAAGTCTGTAGTGTATAGTGAAAAATTGTCTTTCCATGTAGAGAAAAAAGTACTAGATAAATCAATGATACCATACTCATTAAATGCATAAATAGATAATGTGTAACTATAAATTAAATTTATAAATAATTTTCCCCCTTGGGATTCTGTTTTTTATTTATCATAAAATAATATTTTTCCTATTGTAAAAATCACATATCTAGACAATATCAGGAATTTGTGCAGTAATGTCAATTAGTGAAATTATTACTCCATTAAATTATAATATTAGTTGTGTTACAAAATAAAAAACTAAATGGAATTTTATGTAGATGACAGCAGTTCACTTTTTTTTTTTTCCATCACCTAAGAGCCGACAAATATTAATTTGCAAGTTTCTTAAACTGAAATTACAGAATCTTCTTTTCGAGGGTTTGACCAGCTAGGAGCAACTCAGTGTGGCTTTAACTTTTCATGAAAAGGAGCATGTCAAGTATCTAACAATCAAATTCACTTTTATGTACTTATTGTATAAATTACTCAATAAGAGTGGAAAGGATAGTTACTCTCTATCATTTTTAGAACACGTTCCAACAGCTTGTCTTTGGAGTTAAATAGAGCTGTCTTGATCATTTTTACATATAGGCTTCTTTGAACACTAAAAAGAATTATAATCACCTGATTATAAATTCACTGTTAATATAGCCTTAGAGCTGAGAACATTTCACTCCAGTAGTTAATTTAGTCTGTGGTAAATTCTCACTGTTATTTAATGTCGTTTATCACCTGCTGTTTTGTCTTACTGTGAACATCCTGCCTGCCCTGTACAGTCTACAGTACATGGACCTTCTGTGACTTTAATGTACTCAGAACAAAGGCTCCAAAGTGCTTCTATCGGGAAGATTTGGCAACTTGCCTCAGATATATTCAAGCCATTTTGCTGCCTGTCACTCAGTGCTTTACAAATTGAACTCTGAGGAGAGGTAAAAAGGGTCTATGAGGCATTTTTTTTCTGGGAAGAATATGCTAATAAAGCGCCATCAGCAGGAAGCAGGTTGTGTCTGAAAGAGTTTTGTCAACTCTGAATTAATTTTGTGTGTTAAGAAACACGGGGGTGCTTCTAGAGCTGGTCTGTGGTAATTAATCCTTCCTGTTTCTGGAAGAGGAGAGCTGTAATAAATGCAGCCCAGATTTAACAGATGTGTGCACACAATGTCTGCTTTATGAGGAGTAAAACAAAATTATGTGTGTAGAACAAAAAATGTTGATTTAAAAAAATTAAAACAGTATGGAAAGTACTAAGATTGGAATTCCCAGTGTTTATGCAAATACTGTATTCCTTTAAATGTTACCAGACAGTATGGTTTTAGAAACATCTGCCAGAATGGTTGGATGCTGTGAAGAGAATGAAAAGGACAGATGTTACTTGTGCTTGTAAAAACACCCTACTAAAAAATAGATGCATGAGATCTGAGCCACAATCTGTGTAATTGAGGTGGTTATGGAAGTTGGACTAACAGGATGGAGAGTGGTAATGAACTATTCTGAGAATCTTTACAATCTTTTCATAATATACTTTAAAAAGTGTTAAAGATTGGCAATACAACAGTATGATTTTAGTACCTTTAACCTGGGTGGGATCAAATCAGGGCAGCAAAAAGGGAAGATATATTTGGTGCTCTGAAAAGAGTTTTAGAACACATATGTAACATTCTACTAGAATATCTTAGTCATACTTGCCCATAAAATGTGACTTCAGTGAAGTGTGTGATCATTCATAACAGGTTTCAGATTTTACAGATTTTTTTTTACTGAATTTACTGAAGTCCATTAAAAGTCTCATTTATTTCGGTGCCCATTCGATCCCATAGACAATGTCAACTCTGAAGAACATTACAATCACACAGCTAGCTCCTGAATTTCATGTCTAAAACATATGCAAGAACTATTCTTTCAGACCTAATTCCAGATTTGGTTTTGTTTGAGGGAATATTTTGACTGTGCTTTTAACAAAACAAAAACACAAACAAACAAACAGAAAAAAAACACCAAACAAACAAAACTCCATACAAAGAAAAATGTTCTCCATAATCCTTTGATGATGCTTTATCATATTCATAGTGCATGTCATTCGTTTAGATGTGTGTCCATGATGAATAATTTTAATTGCTATGTAGCCAAATAGCCAAATGTCTTAATTAAACAATTTTAACAGGAAATATAACCTTGAGGCTTATTGCTGGTTTAGCCCTTGCACAAGAAGTAAAATACCTATGCACCCTTCATTTAAAGTTTGACACCTTTCCCACTTACTAAGAGGCCTTGAAGGTTTGTTCAATTTTCTACCTCGTCTTTTACTGGAGCTCATAGGCAAATATAGTTGTCTGACACTTTTCAACACTGTCTTTAAACATCAAAACTTCTCTTGAATTTGAGTAAATACAGCACTAACAATATACTATTCATACCTTAATATTAGCTGCTTTTATTAAAATGTCTACAAAGACAAGTGCATCTAACGAGATGTGTAATTTAGAATATTGGAATCTACAACTTGTGATTCATGTGAATTCCAACTTTTTCAGCTATTACTTTCAGCTAATAAACCTCTAGTCAAGAGGTCTATTTCAATTACAATTCAGTTTAAAATATGACACCTAGATTTTTCCACTGTTTAATTTAGAAGGATTACAGAAATGTGTTAAGAAACTAAACCTCACAAACATGCATGATTATCAGATTCTGAGCAAAACTTCAGTGTCAGCTGCATAAAAATTCCAGATTTCTGGATTGAAATTCTATGCTCTACAACTAATGTATTACCTGTGTCTCTTTACACAATTCATGTCATTTGTAACTTTATGGAATTTTGCTTGCCAATTAAATAATTCCTTTATTGAATAATTGAATAATTTTCTATGGCAAGGGTTGGTTGGTAACTTGTAAACATTTAAATGCAAACTGAGCACCAGACATAATTTTATTTAAATCTTTCAGCAGAGGTAAAGTTTTGGGTAGCTGTGAGTGCTTTATACATCTCTCCCTTTAAAATGCAACTGTTCTGAATAGCACTAATAGGATTTCAGTTATGTGAATTTACATATTAAAATTATGCCTTAGGAAATATGGACAAATTACATATTTGGAAAGGTGGGAAAAGGGAAATCACAACGGCATATTTTGGGGTTCTTGACATCAATATTCTTGATCATTCTCTGGAGACACCTTTATTTATTTATTTTTTAATCTATTGACTATCAGCTCCTAACTACAGGTTTTCTAACTTGTGCCAATGCTAGATGCATAAAATAGCCCCAAATGGAAAGTGTGAAATTCTATTCAGTAGCCAAATTCACACATGGTGTATATCCATTAAATCCAGAAGACTACCATAGATTTACTCTGTCTAAACCAGTCTTGGATTATTCTCACATTTCACAAAATTTATGGCACATGTCCTTTGCAGTTTAAGAGAGATGTGAAGCATTGTTATTATTATTCTTAACCAAATGCTCAAGGAATAGGTAAAGTCACAGGCTCCTTTTCCATTATTCTTACAAATCACTTGGCCAACTACCTTACTTGGTCTATTGGGACTTTCTGTAGTGTAAGGTTCTAAGCAATTGTCATGCTGGCATCCCCTAGATCTCACATCTGTTCTTGTGTCATTGAATATTTATGGAAATTCTTCAAGCAGTTATGGTATGTTTTTTTCCTTTTTCCCTTTACAAATGTAGAAATTAGTAATAAAAATCTGTGCCTCCCGACTCAGGAGGAGAAATATTTACTTATTTGGCAACTAGAACTGAAAACCAATTATTTTGAGAATAATCTCTTCCGTATTTTGAGGTTTTACTAATTTTTTCCTTGTTTTTTGGAATTGCCAAGAAAATACTGACTCCTAAAGCCTAAAGGCTTTAACTTTTAATTTAGAAATTAATCAGTTGCTTTACAGGAAAAATGTTTATTTTCTGCTTGGAAAGTTATCTCTTTACATGGTGGAGTAGCTCATACCTAGTCACTAATTTCTGGTTAGGCTTGTGCAAGAAGCTTCAATGAAACAATCTAAATTTCTTTCTCAATTGGTGTTTTTTCCTGCTTTGGCGCTTGTCTACATTTGGTACATTATTTTCTTTTCAAAATAAATCATGATGAGATTTTTCTGTCATTATATTTGTTCCAGGTAATTGCAAAATGAGATTAGGACTGCTTTTATTCACCCAGAATTATTTCCAAAGTTGACCTCAGCAAGCACACTTTCACATTAAATTCAACCATTTTTATTGGTACTTAAACTTCTTCTGTATGAGATTTGATAGTGTCTTATGTTTCCAATGACAAGTCATTTACAAATTTGGAGATAATGTTGAAAAAATTGTGGTAATGTTCTTGATGAAGAAAAGACAGTCTCATCATTAATATGCAACATATTCATGTTGGGTTATAATGAATGAGGCTCCATCTGGCTGGCAGCTGGTGACCAGGGATGTTTGTCAGGGCTCAGTTCTAGGGCCAGTTTAATTCAGTATTTTATCAATGATCCTGCAGGAGTTGAAAGCACCCTCAGCAACTTTGCTGATCATACCAAACTGGGAGGTGTTGTGACTCTCTCGAGGGACAGGAGGCCTTTCAGAGGGATCTAGATAGGCTGAAGCTGTCATCATAGAAGCATGGTTCTGTGATTAATGTGATGAAATTTAACAAGTCCAGCTGCCGGATTCTGCACCTAGGAGCGCAACACCAAGTATAAACTAGGAGACTGGCTGGAGAGCAGCCCTGCAAAGCAGATCTGCTGATCATCAGCAGTGTCAATGAGAATCAGCAGTGTGCTCTGGTAGCCAAGAGGGCAAATCTATCCTGAGGTGCATAGAAGATGACCAGTTGGTACAAAGAGCTGATTATCCCTCTGTATGCAGCATTGCCGCAGTCTCGTTATGAGTGTTGTCTGTGGTTCCGGGCCTCACAATTTAAGGATGTGGAGATCCCTGAATGTGTCCAAAGGAATGCAACAAGCTGGTGAAAGAGGTTGAAGGAATGTTCTGTCAGGAGTGGCTGAGGACACAGGGTTTGCCTATTTTGGAGAAAAGAAGGCTGAGGGGTGACCTCACCACTCTCCTCAGTTTCCTGGGGAGGGGATGTGGAGAGGAAGCTGCTGGTACCCACAGTTCTACTTGATAATCTTTCAAAGCTGCACCAAAATATTTTTACATTGGACTTAGTGAGAGGGTGGTCAAACACTGAAACAGGTTTCCTGAAGGAGGGGTTGATGCCCAAGCCTATCAGTATGTAAGAGGCATTTGGACAGTGCCCTTAACAACATGCCAGTCCCTCCCAACTGAAAATAATTTCTATTCTATTCTATTCTATTCTATTCTATTCTATTCTATTCTATTCTATTCTATTCTATTCTATTCTATTCCATTCCATTCCATTCCATTCCATTCCATTCCATTCCATTCTATTCCATTCTATTCCTTGCAGTAGTTGCCGATTATTTTTGGTTGGATGTTTGCTGGCATAGATTAAACTTGTTTGAAAGATTTCTTGGAGGTGATTGGATTTCCCTGGGTTTCAAGGCAATGTAATCATGAAGATGGTTATTAGGGATTGTAGTTTCAAAGCTGTTATAAAATATTTGAGAATAACAAAATTTTTATGGGGATAGTGGATACAACATACTTGGGATATAGGTGAAATGGAAATGCATTGATTTTATTTGGATGGTGTTTATCTTACTTGGGTATGAGTATCAGAGGCAAGTATGCTGATTTTTGCACTGCAGCTATATTGACAAGCATACCTGAAGCATAACATAAGAGTTCCTATACTTGTGTGTCTTTAAATCTAAGTGAATAAATGTGACAATCAAATAGAGTTTGCACACTGCATATAATAAAAGCTGTCATTCCCTTTGAAACAACTTGCACCAAGCAATTTCTGAAACACTGCAAATTTCCTCCATCTATCAGTAATTCTAATAAACAATGCCATATGAGCTACCTCTGAATGTCTAAAGGAGGAGAAAAGGTGACCACTTTAAACTGTTATCGACAAAAGCAATAATATTGCTATTAAAACACTCAGTGCATTAGATAATAAATCTCAAATGTTTAGTAGAACTGTCAAACATACATTATTAGAGGCTTCTGCTTAGAAATGTTTTCAGATCTTAAATTGACACTTAACTGTGTGTAATATCCCTGGGGCTATTTGATGGGGCAACACTGGTGATGAAGTATGCAGAACTGTTCCTTACTTTTTTCACCAATCACAGTGTAGCTGAGATGACATTTAGCAAAAGAAGAATGATTCTTCAGGAGAAAAGAAAAACCAATAGGTTTACACCATCTTTGTTTAATGAAAAAAAAAAAACAAAAAACCCAAAATATAACCAAAATGCTAATATCACTCCACTGGGCAAGTATTCACTTTGCTTCCCTTTTCATGATTCAACTTAAATATGAGGCAATTTGGCAGAACAGTTGAGTACCTATGAAGTGTTATATTAGCAATAATGAAGGATTATAACTGCAGCTGGTTGTGGGGGGAGGGGGGTGATATGTTTTTGTTTGGTTTGGTTTCTTTTTTAGTCTTGGCTTTTAACCTTATGTGAGTTGTGAAGTCTACCCTTAAAACATCTGGGCTTCTTAGTGAAACAATGGTATAGTTTCTGCAGTAATCTTGTATAATTTCTGATGAATGGTAGGGTACATTTAAGCAGTTCTAATGGGGTGAGTAATATTATTTTAAGGGGCTTTGATCATTACTTATCTTCCTGCTGATTATAGGAATCCTGTTGGAAGCTTTCAAAGGATTTTTAATTTTGAATCTCTTTATGTCTTCTGCTTAGTGATGACATTAATTTCCCCTATTGCTTGTGAAAGGAAGCATAGTTTTATTTCAGATGGTTTTTGTTCCATGTGTCATGTCTTTTGTGAGTGCAGATGGGACTGATTAATTCTGTGGCCTTACTTTTACAAAATAAAAAAAAAATATATATAAAATAAAATAAACTATTCCAGAGTGGTAAGCATAACTACTTCTGTTAAAATCTACCATGTATGAAGGGAATGTGGCTTTTACCTTAGGAACAATTCAGTTAACATGGCTCTGTATATGAGCTCTGAGTGGAAGTTTTTTCTGTTTACAGAGCATTCAAGATCTTTTGGAACAGCTAAACTTTGCTACGGGAAAATTTGTGTCTGTGCAGAGATATGTCACAGGCCACTTCATACCTTGAATCCTACTTAAACTTTCAAAATAAGGTTTAAGTGGTATACAAATAAGGCATTTGCCTCCACCATAGGGTAAATTTCAATCTTTCTGAATTAGCAGTTTTCTTTCCATTTGACAATGACTGAGGGACACCTAAGATTAAAAATTAAAGTACGGACCATGCATAAATGATGGCATTAAGAATTATTATTTACATTAATCTATATTTAAATAGAGAAAGGCTAATATCTAATTTCTATTACTTTCATTTATTAGGACTTCTGAACGAGGCATAGTGCTGAATATATGTATTTCATTCTGAAATAATTTCTTGCATGTGGTAACAAAATTGATCTTGAATACTTAGATCTAAAAAATTTTGGGTTTGTTTTTTATTTTGTTTTGGGATTTTTTGGTAAATATTAAAGTTTACTGAAATCAGTCTATAAATACAATTAAGAGAGTACCTTTTTTGTTCTGTCCTGAGATAGACACTGAATGTTAATTTCATTCCCTGCAATGCACTGCAAATATCCCAGAACTGATAAAAAAGATCCCATTCTGAGCACAATAAGATTAGAGAGGAAATCTTAATTTTTTTTTAAATACTGTATGAAACTTTTTTCTTAGTGAAAAAAACAAATAAACAAACTCCCCCTCCAGTTTAGAATGGAAAGTATTTAGGCACGGTGTACCTTCAGTTTTCTTGAATCTCTTTGACTAGAAAGTGTAAATCTTAAAGCAACAACAAAGATATAGAGAAAAATCCCCAAAAGACACCACCTTACCCCAAAATATTACAGGTATATTACATATACAGGTATAGCAAGCTCACTTACAAGTAGAAAAAAAAAGTAAATTAAACTCCCCTAACTTGTAAGCTAAGAAGAAGAAAGTACTTCAGTATATACAGAATGTATTCATAACAATTTAAGTGATTCAAGCTTCCAGTATATTTTTTACCCAAGAAGTTGAAGTGCTTCACCTTACATTCTGTACTAAGCAAATAACATCATGAGTATTTTTATGCTTTTTTTTTTTTTTTTTTTTTGGT
>VZRZ01005622.1:227464-270967 GCA_013398175.1 Climacteris rufus
AAAAAAAATTGTTTATTTTTTTTTTTTTTTTTTTTTTTTTTTTTTGGCAGTAAAAATGATGCTAAAAGCTTCCTGGACACAGAGTAAAGAGCATTAGAATAAATGCTGAACAAATCCTTTCTATTCTCAAACACAAGAAAAAGCTTCCTGTCTGATCAAGGCAGTTAAATCTTCCAATTTTTATTAATAATAAAGATAGGGTGGGAATGCCTTCATATTAGCCGCCTGATTAAAAACAAGGTATAAGCTACCCAAGTGAATTAGAAACAGGGAGTGGGCTGAAAAATACAATGCATAGCATTTTATCAGCCAAAAAAAAGACCAGTAGATGAAATTTCATGAGAAATGCACTTTACTGTCGTTGTCCTTCTGTGGCTTTGGATATTGCTCTGAGAATAATGAAATAATCTTTTGTGTTCATTGGGAGGCTCTGAATCTACCAAATAATTTCAAAATGGCATGCTTATAGAAGTAATCTGGAGGTTTTTCAAATTAATGAATTAATGGATACAGAATCGAACTTTGCATACAATTTTCAATAACAAATTTTCAGGCTATGTAAACTGAGTACTTGAATAAATGAAGCACAATCTACTTGTATAATTGCAAAATGCTTCTAATTCATGTTATTAATTATATGTTTGTGCTTCAGCCTTTTTTGTTAAGTATCTGAAAAGGAAGATTTAAAATGGACTATAACTTATCATGTCTCACTATATGTATTTTAAATATTCTGTTTCTAATGCTCAGCCACGTTTAAATTATACAATAGATAAAGGCAGAAAATACATTAAGTTTCATGGTGTTGAATGTGAAGAAGTGATGTAAACAGGCTAAAGTGGAAATATTTGGACACAGCATTGAAGAGTTATAAAGGTAATTTTGGTAGAGTTTGTGCAATTGTTTCCAGGTCACCACTGTCAGTCACCACTTCTTTGCCATGTACTACAATGTTGGCTGTCTTTTCCCATGTTTGCTGTCCTCTGTAAAGAAAATCAAGTTATGTATGTTATGTTCAGTACAGTTAGGCTCCCGTAGCTGCAGATTGGGACGTACCGTGGATTCTTCCTGCAGTAAAACCCACAGGGCTTCATGTTCTCCCAAACATATTTTATGTAACCTATTTTGTTATTTCCACAGAACTAACACTTTTTCTCATTAGACCAAAGCATGAAGCCCTTTATAGTTACAAACTGTTAATTTATATATCTGACTTGATTTGGTTCTCTGTTTTTATCAGCTTTTAAATCGCTTCTTCATCAATTCTGAGAAATTTTCAGTGCCTTTGTGCTTCACAGGTTCTCTGACAATGACTATGAATAAAAATATGCCTTTGGACAGACACCTAGACTTTCTTAAAACTAAGCAATAGTGAAAGAAGGAAAGCAATATGATAGTATCAGCAAATATAACTCCAAAATACTTTTTGCATAAGCTAAACTCAATTGAATGTCAACCTTGTAAAAATGTATGAGTTCACCCAAGTTGACCCACTGTCAATATCATTCCGAAAAGACAAAGAGACTTCTGGACTATATACATTTCCCTTGAAGGTCCTCAGAATTTTCATGTTACCTCTCTATTTTCACTGTCCTTCTTGTGTGTTAGATATCAAACCTTAAAACTAACACTAGATCATTCCTTTCACTTGCATTCTCAAGGTACCACATCACCAAATCTCTTAAGTTCTTATTTTGAGAGGAAAACACTATGGATACTTCATATGCCCACATAAATTCGAATCTAAGTGTTAAGAATACAGTAGGATAAATACTTTAGGCAGTATACGTCTCAAATAATATATATCCACCCCTTTTACAGTGGTAGCGATTGCATGACACAGCAGAAACTGGGAATATTAGATAGTATGTCTACATGTGATCTCATTCCAAAGGGATCATAAGTAAAGCATGCAAGACAAGATAGCGGAATATTATTAAACTGTCAATGCTCTTATAGAATCAGCAAATCAAACTACAAAGCTCTTTTTGCCTTAAACCACAATAGGGTTGAGCAGTGACTGGTTTATAGAAATTATATGAAAACTGTGTATGTATTAATTTGATAATGGTAAAAGTGAAATGCAGCACCTATCTGTGATCTTGAAAGTCATGAAATTTAGTCAATATTTTTCACTGTCTTTAAGTCTTTCTGATAAATACCACAAAGGACCGTGACTGCTCTGTGACCCCAAAAGCCTATCAAGATGGTAGAAATTGTGACCAAGAAGGTAGAAATTGTGACCAAGAAGGTAAATTCTCTTAGCCCCAAACACAGATAGTGGTATTAAAACTAGTTGTTTGGAATTGCTACATCAGACTAGGTCAGGAACAATGCCAGCTCTATAACAGTGTAGAGTATTGCATGTTAGTGCTTGCAAAGATAATGAATCTCTGTCTGAACATGAAAGAAATTAAAGGAAATAACTGAACTTCAGCATTTCAGTAAAACCATCTAAAATTAGAAAGTTTGAACACTAACTAGTTGTACACAATATATGTTGATATTAGTCTTTTTCCTTTGTTTGTGCATGTGCATGCAGATGCACATGTCTGTGCCAATTATTGTATAATACAGTACCTCAGTTGATTCACACAGAGAAAAAAATGCTTTATCTGAGCATGGTCTTTGACTTATTAAACTACAGTGCATTCAAATGATAACACTGTACAGTATGAATAAATCCATGATCTTTATTTCTCATTAAATGTGAAAATGTGAGATCTTATTTCTGCTCACTAGCAGCTCCTAGAAACTATTTAGCTACATATTTGTAAGAAGTGCTTACTCTGCACCTTCTTACAGTAATTTACATTTTACAGTAAATATCTCTTTGTGAAACTATCCAAAGAAAAATGTCAAAGTCCTTAAAGCTTTAGTATTTGCTTGATTTACCATTCTGTTCCTGAGTATAATACATGTCTTTCTTTTCATCTTATTGAGCTTTGTGGTTTATTTTCCCTTCTTTTGTCTGTTGTTAATGTTACTACTTTCCTATTGTGTGAAGTTTTACAGCAAATGTTTATCTGCTATGCCTGCTTAGAAATAAGTACCAAATAAACCATCATACATTCAGTAAAATTTTAGATATGTGCTCACATAAGATACTCTAATAGAATTATATTCTATTCTACAGTTTTATATCAAAGTCTATATCAATGCCTGCACATATTCCATAACTGCATGATAACGTTAGGTATTGAACAATTCTGTGGGTGGAAAAAAAAAAAATTAAGGGAACTCTTCCCCAGATATTTGTTGTATTTCATTTATACAATCAAAACAACTTCTGTTCCAGTTCCAATAACTTATGTAACTATAAAGTTTGTATTAAATTTTAATTTCATTTTAGTTAAGAATAATTATACTTTTTTTTACGCTGTGGTTGGAAAAAAATTTTATTCTACCAAGTTCTGCGCATCATTACTTTCTCTGAACTGACTAATGAATAAATTAGCTATGTCCAGTGCTAAGCTCAGAGCACACATATGCATATAAGAGGAAGAGCTGACTAAGCCATATGACTTCAAGTAATTTTGTCATATTGCTGTTTACCCAGCCAGGTTGACATATGTACTGGGTTTAAATTAAGAGCAACTGGATTTAAATTAACAGCTATAACTATCTGACAGGTATTTGTGATTGCATAACATTCAACAACTCATTCTAATTCAGCAGTCATAGATATTTTTAACATTTTTTCCACTTTTTAAGTTTTAATTAACAATGACAATGAGGATTTTTTACAGTTATTCCACCTGTGTTTTGAGAGCACTCGTTTTGAACTATCTCAAAGCAGTAAGATACAGTGTTTAACCTATGTTAAGAATGCTAGCACAGACAAATTAATAGGAAGTTAATCCAGTGAAAATTTCTTATGAATACTCTTCTTATCTAGGGAGAAAAATGCTCATTTATTTATTTATGTAAATTTAAAACTGCTGCTGAAACTATATTAGTTCTCTGTATTTTAGACTTAATTCTTTCTGAAATGTCCAAGTCAGATTATATTTTGCTGTAAGTAAACCTCTGTTTCACAGTGGAACTACTTTACTGTTTGAATATGTTTTGTTTTAATGGCTTTTAACTATCATGTGCTACATTTTGCCTCTCTTATAGACAATGAAACGTGGGTCATAATTTTAACAGGAAAAAAAGAGTAATTACTATTAAAAAGAGAGTAGTTGCTAATAGACTTAGAGTTTCTCTTAAACTCATACATTTTTGGGGTTTTTTATGTGTACCTGTTGACCTGAAATATATGGACAGTGCAGAAAATAAATAAATATGTGTATTATAAACCATTGCCAACAACTTGTAGAATGCTGTCTGGTGATATAAGAATATTGAAAACATTTCAAGTGTTTTGCTGTGAGATGTTGAAAATAAACAGTACTATAGAGAACAAGAGAAGGTCTGCAACTGTTCAGTTTCTTCTGAGACACATTTCATATTTGTTATTTTCTTGTTGTTGGATATAAATTTAATCATAGGACTATGCTTCCTTAAATAAGTTACATGAAATGCACTTACTGACATTCTCAAATTTAATGTTAACAAATTGTTCTGGCTATATTAACACTTGTTGAATTTTGCTCTTTTCTTAAACAAAATTACTAATTCTGAAAAAAATGAGATAAGCAAACATGGCATGAAAGGGAGAAAAAAATGTTTTCATATTTCTTTGATATCAACCACTACTTTATATGATAACATGAGAATCTGTGGTGTGGACTAGTTCTGGGTCAAATGGAGCAGAATAATACATAAAAGGACTAGGAGCAAGGTCTCCTCAGTGCTAGGGAGACACTGATTCCTCCAGCGTAGGAACCAACAGCACTATTTCCCAAGGGCATGTTTATGTTATGCCAACATAGACTTTCAGGTCACTTTATGAAACACTGTGGGGGTAGGAGAGCATTAAATGGTATTGTGTCTCCTTGGCAGTCTTGCTAAAGGAAACACTAAAAGGACAGTGTACATTGTAACAGCTGGGAGATTCATTTCACCTAAATTTTTCTGAAATTTAGTTTGGTTATTTTGTCTTGAATAAGTGGAGGCCTCACTGGGATGTGTTCCAAAGTCTCAGCATCTGCATTGTCTGCACTGGTACCCTGGCGGAGCACACTATGGTTCTAAATTCATGCATATACAAGGTTTCTTTGTAATGAAAACTGGAGTATGTTTGTTGAGGACAGGAAGCAAGGCTGGACTTGTATGTCATTGGGGCTTAGCTTAAATGAGAGTTCAACCAAGCGCTCACCCAGCCCTGTGAATTTGGAAATATTTAGAGGTGCAGTATCCCAGACATAGCTTCTCATACTTGTTTTAAGTTTATTTTAGGATGAGCACTGGGTAGTGAGATTGTCTGTGCAGCAGAGGTTTCCACCTTCTCCAAAGAAATGTAATGTAACCTTAAACTGAAGCCACCTTTACTTTTTTTTTCCTACAAAGTTCAATGCAATGAAGCGGCAGGACTTTCTGGATTATAGAATTAATGAAAGGACTGGCCCACAAAACTTTCTTCTAAAATTCACTCAGTATCATGAATTCACATAACTTGGAATATTTTTCTTCTTGTTCCTGTATTTTTATTAAACGTGAACTTTGGAGAGTCCCAAATTTCAATATGCATTCCAAAGAAACATAATTATATATTTTTTAGAATGTAGTTTAGGCTTGATTTGCAGCTCAGAATACTTCAGTAACAGGAAAAATAGAGAGGTTATCTTTGACTCCTTAAATTGTATTTGCCAATTACAAATTTACAAAATGTTTTAGTTCAGATAATCACAGGACTGCTTTCATTGATCTTCTTAACTAACTGAAAAGTAAACTTCAATTATGCTTTCTTCAAAAAGTTTCACTTAAAAATGAATAAATATGCAATTCTCATTGTAAGTGTTAAGAATAAATGCAAGCTGGTTTTTATGTCACTCCTTTTTTCAAGTTCTCCCCTCTAGGATGATTTTATCAATTAAACTTGTTATCTTATTAACACTTAAGACAGATTTTCCTGAAAGCATAATGAAAGCATTCTTGTTAAACCTCACAGATGTTCTGTTAAAAGTAATGCACTTTTGCTCACTGTTAATGAAGTTCTGTATAGTTACTACCTTGGTGCCATTTGAATGAGATGTTACAGTAACACCAATTTTAAGTGGTTATCAAAGTTTATCAACTATTTTTGACAAAACCAGAGATTTACTGTGATGACCAGAGAATACACTTAGTTTCTTCGATGGCAAAAATATTTTTTTCAACTTCTGTATCAACTCTCTCATGTAATTCAGGACACACTCCAGATGAAAGAACTTTTAAAAATATATATTATTTCATTATTTTTTACACATTTTCTTTTTTGTGAGGTTTAAATTGCATCATTATTTAGTTATCAGATAGCTCGTGGAGACAGACAGTTGTCTTATCATGAGGCAGAAAGGCAATGTTTTGTAAAAGTCATTATGTTGAGTTCCTTCACTAGAAAAGGAGCTGTATTCATGCCCTTGATAAATAATTAAATGATAATTAATTTTTCAGCCTTCCATCTGATACTCTGCAATTCTTGAAAAGCATATTTATTATTCAACTGAAAGTGTCAGATTGCCCATAACTTGTGTTATAGCCTCAGTCAAAGAGAGAAATATACAAGTTCAGTGCTCTTTTCATTCCACTAATTTGCATGGTGTAAAAGAAAAGCATCACTGATGCAATGGAAAAAACCTGATAGCTTAGAACCCAAAGGAAATAAGTGCCTGTTCTCATCTTCCCACTCTGTACATGAGCAGCCCAATGTCAGACACTGGCAGAACACACTCTTTACAACATTCCAGGCTATTGGTGTGCCTTGACAGCTGGGACCTTTAAGGAGCTATGAGCTTATTGTACACTGAAGTTATACCCATCAATCTTCTCAATATTCTGGAATGTCAGAGATCATCAATATGGGTTGATAATCTTGCATATGTGAGACAGGCATTTTTGAGAACTTTATAAATGCATTTGTCTATGTCTGTCAGCATTGGCTATATAGTAGTATGGTACATCCAGCTATATTAAAGGTATAGTGGATTCCAGACCTGACTAAGGCTTTTTGGCCAGCTAATAATAATAAAATATTAAAAGACCATATTCTGTGATTTTATTGTCTGTGTGTGGGAGGAAAATATCTTGACATTCAGCTGGTTGTTCTTACACATCAACCACAAGCAAGAAGAGCATGATGAAAATGCCAAATAGTCAATTGTGCCCTAAATGTGCAAGCAAAAAAAATTAAATTAGAAAGCACAACTATACTAATGCAATTAATTTGTTATCTATGCCTATCTTAATATGATACATAAGCTATATGTTTCTTAATAGGAAAAACAATAAGGTCCCTAACTATATAATCACAAAAGAAAAAAATATTTTATGTTTTCAGAGAAGCTGATCCTTTTAAATAGTTCTGTAAATAAATGCATTAACCTGATCAATTAACACTGCACAGTATATTCTGTGAGGAAGACAACCATCAAACTTGAAGCTAACCTCTTCAGCTGCATACCTGAATTTTAGAAGTGAGAAAAAGATAGGACTGATGGGAAAAGAGTAGCAATCTACTCTACTTTTATTAATCTAGTTGTGAATAAAAAAATATTTGTCTCCCAGTTTTTAAAGCTACCAGGAACTATAACTGGAAAAATACCCAGAATTTATAAAAATCTACAGAGATGCTCTAAACTGTCAGGCATCAGAAGGCAATAGAGAACAGCTAGAGCTAATGGGAGCATCTGAGCACACACCTACTCTAAATGGAAGGCCTAGTTTAGTAGCCATTATGCTGTAGAACAATCCCAGAGAGCTAAGGTGTGGTTTTTGTGCTAGTTTAAGTTAAATGGAAAATAAGTGAAGAAAATATAAAATAAGCACATCTACATTACTATGTAGCATTTTTTGTTATGTATTTATTGCAGCTAAAAAACAAATTGAACTAATTTCCAGTTGTTTCCTAGGTCACATATTTATGAGAAATAATATTAATTTCTTTGTGTGAAAAAATCTTAATCAGTGTGACATACCTTTTCCTGATTTGCTTCACATTTCAGAAATGCACCACATTGGACTTCTGAGTACTTGACTCAAAGTTTATGGAAATGTAGATAGTACAACACAAAATTTGCTCCAGTGATACCTTGTAAATTTTATCAAACTAATTTCTTCAAAAGCTGTTAGAAACTTGAATAAGTATTTGAGCAATGGAATATAGTAAGGTATATCAGTTAAAGATCTGTCCCCTTCATTTCTTCCGACAGAGATAACTATGTTTTTCCTTCCCCCATCTCCTTTGAGTTGGACTGCAGCCATGCAGAGTGAATAATGATGCATAAGCACATTGTTTATTTAAATAGATTTGTGTAGTTAAGTACATGACCTGTGAACTAGAGCTGAGAAAAAAAGAATTAAGCTCTGATTTCTAAGAGCTCTGTGAGATAAATCAGCCATCACTCCAGGACTCAGCCAACACAGATACTTTTATTTGTACTTATCACTTCAGTTTGTTTGAGTATTGTGGTAATAGTTTAGATTAGTTTTTGATGTCTGTGCACTGTTAGTGATTTCACAAAATGAGAAATGATGAAGTTATACACTCTCTGTTATGTAGCTACAGTTTTCACTTAAAGCAATTAAGTGCTACTTACCATAACAGATATACACTAAGGATCTGATTCTCCTGTCAATTGCAACAGGTTTCACATCAAGGAAAATTCCCTCCCTTCAGAAAGTTTCTTAATAGTTCATGTTACTCTTATGATTCAGTCCTCGTGGTGCTTCTGCACACCAGTGTGTTTACACAAAACATTCTCACACGTCTCATCAGGGCTACCTTCATGTGTAAAGATATATGAAAGCAAAAATCCTTTGCCAAATCAGTCTTTGAGAAGCAAATACATTTATTTTTTTACATTAAATGTGTTTATGACAGTGTGGTCAGAAGCTATACACTTAAATGTAACACATGGATTTTGCTTTTCCTGTAGACAGGAAACTAGTCTGCTAACAGCTGCTTAGAGTCCTTCATTATTTTCAATCTTTTATTGGTAACTTTAAAGTTATTTAACCAACTCTTTGCCTTTTAGAGTATTTTCATATGGAAGTACAAATATAAAATGTAAGCTAAGGTAAATTAGGAAACTCTTCTAATTTTTTTCCATATAGCACATATGGTCTTCTGTCATTTCAATAAGTGAACTGTTGTGATCAAATAATCTAAAAGACAAATGTCAGCATACTGACATACTGGCTATAAATTTAATAAATGGTAATGCTTTTGAAATCAATTTAATTAGAAAAATATTTTAGAAATAACAGAAAAGGTTTATTTTTATTGGAAAGCTTGCAAGTTAAAATATAGAAGGGGACTCCATCTTTTAAAATAGAGTGTTTTATAGCATTTTGCAAATATCTTATTTGTTTTAAAACTTTATTGTAACATTATTATTAATAATAATAATAATTTAATACTTTGGTGGATTGCTTTTATTTTATTTGTTTTGGGGTTTTTGTTTTGGTTTTTTATTGTTTCTTTTGCTATCCATAATTAGAAAAAAATAAATTTCATGTCATATCAGTTCTGGGAATTGCCAGTATAAATACAGAAGTGCCTCTTCATGATGATTTGTACAATGATGAGCTACTCCTCCTTTCTAACACCTTCCACCAAAAGATAGCTTAAAACTAATCATGTAATCTTGTTGATATTTGCAAACTCTTTTTCTAATTTTAAAATCTGTATTTGTGCACTTAACTCAGCAGTACCTATATGGTAGAATGTGTCTAACAGTAACGCATATATATATTGATGACTAATAGTTTGGCTGTTAATAAACACTGACTGAAGGCTTGGACCTGTTAACTACCAAGCCTTTGGTCCAAGCCTTTGATCCTATCTAACCTAAGTAATGCTGAGTCTGCAATGGACTCTCCTGCTCCTTGACCTGAGAGCTAGCTGAACAGTGCATGTGGTCTCACTCCACCTGTCTTGCTTAAAATATGTCTGATGCATACAGCCTAACAGGTCTCTGACTTGTACTATAGTCCACACTGTGTCTGAGCATCACGTGTCAAAGGCTAAAACCTTGCCTAAGCTTGTATCATTCCACAAGGAGTATGGACAGCTGCATGCCTGGGCCACTGCTAGAGACTCACCCCAGCTGATTTTTTTTTTTTTCTTTTTGGTACAGATGTAACCTCTGCTGCCAGGGCCACATGACCACAGAGAGATAAATGTGAAAAATGGAGGACAAGACTGCATGTACAGGAAAAATGTAACAGACATCTGAAATATCAAATGCATATGTGAAGAACAGAAAAATCCAGGAACATAGCAGTGAAAATGGCACTGCAAAGTTGATAAAGAGATTAATGGACATAAAAGAATCTGAAAGGAATTATGGCAGCTTGGTGGGAGAAAGTGGACTCCATCAGTGCATACACATTATACTGCAAACTATTAGCCCTTTGGATCAATGTGTGGCATAGTCTATCTTGACAGAGAGAAGAAGAACAGCTGCACACTCTTTCTTGGGGAAAAAAAAATTAAGATCTTTTATGATATTTAACTGAAATTCCAAGTCTAGATTAAAGGCACTAAAAATGGCCATCTAATCCTAAATAAGAACCAGTAATTTTGAAAGCAAACAAGCAAGTGTAAACCCTTGCATATTGAACTACTCTATTAAAAAAAATATTTCGGCTTTTAATTTTAAAATCTAAAAATATAGTGTGTCTCTCATACATGTCTGTTTAAGATCAGCAATACAGGACATTAAAACTTAAAAATATAGTAGTAAAACTAGTCTTATAATGTTACAAGTATCTTTTTCTTCTTTTGTCAAATGCTAAGCGTAATACATTAGGTAACAGGCTTCAGAGACGGGCTTTGATCATCAAATACTTTCAGAGTTTTACTTTGGAACATCAAATTAATTTAATTTCTTATTTCCTACCTGCCTGTCCACTGCAAAATAAAGATAACTGTTCCTGAAAGAAATGGAGGAAACCTAAATATCTGGAGTTTTCTTTACCCAATGAATTCCCATTGGGTTCCTGTGAGAGCTTGAATTAAATCTGAGAGATTAGGTAAGTATTTTCATTCTTTTATAAGTTTTTATGTTTATGCCTATTGTGTTAATATAATATTTTCTTCAAGGAAGAAAACTGGAAAACCTTAAAGAGACTGCTTTCTTTTACAGTTACATACATAGATTTGTTTAATTTCCATTTCTTGTCAGTAAAGGTGAAGGACATTGAGCAGTAGCACAAAGTCTGGAGAGAAAAACAGGCCTGACCTTTTAAAGGGGAATACGTGTTTTCTGGTAATTACAATTAAACACAGGTAAACTCATGTTAATATTAACTATCTAGCTGGAGGGTGACACCAACTGTGGACTGCAGAACTCTTGGTGTCATCCTGAGGAGAACCGGCTGCAGTCGCGTGGTCTTGGACAGCTTCTGTAACACAGGGCTAAATCATATCAGCACAATCAATGGATCAATTAAGGACTTGCCAAATGCCTGTCCTCCTGCAGGCAGTTGCTCTGGCTGCTATGGAGGTGTTATGTGCTTATAACCAAAACAGAGCACGGCATATTGTCGCTAAAAGCAGGGAAGAAATAATTATTTGTGCCAATGACTCCATAAAGACTCAGTACATATTAAGATGAAGCTTTCTCACCTCATCCATTGTAACATGTATGTACACAAAACACCAGACATTGACAGAACTGAGAAAAGAAACGTATTGATTTCTAGACTGGGCATCTGATTTCAGGAGTGATTATACAATCATTACAACTCTGACAAATAGGTATGGATAAAATATATATAGACCAAATGGGTAACACTTTCACTGGTCAAATTTTTTTCAAAGTTAAATCATTTTTCATTATACTTTAATATAAATTAAAATTACATTTAAATGCTACTCTTTTCTCAAGTGAGGCGCTGGACCATCTATGAATTGGGATTTTACAAATGACAAGTACATTTAAAAAAATCTAAACTTGCCACAATATAATTGTAAAGTTGTCTCAACTCTCTTGCAACTGGCCACAGCATAATTGTGATTCATATTAGATTCAGCATCTGAGTATTTTCATAGATTGCACTGAAAATCCTAATCTGGGTTGATTCTTCAATCTTAACAGACTAGACAAAACAAATAATATGAAAGCAGATAACCTTAACTACTCTATTGGTTGTCTAGTGGTATTAGCATATTTCCATGTAATTTTCTCTTATTGTGTCTCAAAAAACAAAAATTTTTAAAGGCACCTGTAAGTTTTACGTGATTTTTTCTTTTTACAACCCTCTATTTCCTTACAAATAGTCTGAAATTTAGTGTGAAATATAGTGTTAAATTTAGCACAATTGGGTCATAAGAAGGTGAATTTTAGACGTCAAAAAGTTTCCAAACGGAACTTCATTTCTGAAAAACAACTTTCTAGTAATTTTTTTTTTTTTTTAAGAAAAAAAAATCTTGAAAGTAATTACAAAGGATATTTTGGAGTGCTACATTTTTTTGCCAATATAGGCTGAAAAGATATTTCAGAGATATTAGAATTTTCTAGGAATAGAAATCTTGGGATGTTTTTTACCAAACTGGAATACAAATGAACCAGTTTTCAAGTAACTTTACTCTCTAAATGTATAAAGCTTGCTCATATCATTAATTCTTTTTTTTTTAATTTAGTTTTCAATTTTTTCACTGATTTACTTCTTCCATTACTACTCATTTATTTCAGATATGAGAAGCACCTCTCTACATTCTGTCACTATTCCAGTTCTGCAGGTTACTTTCTTCCAATGAAGTAACTAGTAATGTTTAGTCTTTTTAAACTTATGTGGATGTAGAAGTGAGATGAAGACAAGTGTTATTGCTTATGAACATCTTTCCAGGTCAGAAGTTTGCACCTTCAATGAAAATGTTGTTCTGGTAACATTTACTTGTTTAAATAAACAAATTATTATCTTCACTCAAAAGTAAGAGGTTGTTTACATGGTAAAATAGAAAAAGTTGGAAGTCTAAGTTGAGCAGTGGCACCTTATGCTGCACCTCTTGAAGAATATGGCAATAATGTAAAGACAGGGATCCTTAGAGCTATTCAAAAGTTGGTGTAGCAAAGTGATTAACAGCCAGAGCAGATATGTGTGAGTAGGTGCACACATAAGGATCTCTGTGTGAAAATGGATACAGGAGACTTGATCCCAATGAACACTGAAGACACTTGTCTGAATTTCCAGATGTGTCTTATTTATTGTCCTCACTGTGAAATAGCCTAGGATTCCACGTCATGGTCAGGATGTTAGTCTCTAAAATATACTCACAAAGTTTCTGGCCAAAGTGATTTAAAATGGCTGTTAAAATATATATGGTGCAGAAAATGGGATTCATAATGGAACCATACAGAAATTCGCTGCTTTTTGGAAATGCCAGACATGGCTATATGTAATGAAGCGCAGGTGATGTTAAAATAGTGGATTATTTAAGGTGAAAGGCAGCAGAAACTTCTCAAAAGCATAGACAAATGCTGACAGGACTTTAGGCTTCTCCTTAGTTACTTTATATTATTAGATCTATTCTTAATAAAAGATATCATTCGTATAACCTGAGGTCCATGATTTTACAGTGGAGGCCAAAAGGATATCACTTTCACAGTCTCCAACCATATCTCATGGTGAGTTAGTGGCAGTAATTCTATTATTTCATTAACGTACGTTTCCACTGGAATTCTTGAGATATTTCCCTGCATTAGTGAAAATATCATCACTTTGCTACCAATAAATATAAAATTTCATATAATTTCTTCTTACATACATGAAGTCTTTTACACAGAATTTCTTTCCAGACATAATTAAAAGATCACATATCTACAGGTTTCCTCTTCACTGTCTTCCAAAAATAATGGACCAAGATTATGTTTCATGAAATGAGAAATAAGGCTTTCCTTGTTTTTCTGTTCCTCTTTCTCCTGAGAATATTTTTATATTAATTCCACATGCATAATATTAGTGTCCATCTTTCCTTTAACTTCAGATTTCATTACCTTTCCAATTGATGAGTAATTTTGCTTTTAGAAGTCCTCCCAAAGAAATTAAAAAAGAGAAAAACAGATTTAAGACTTCTTAGATGCAATCTTGATGCAAACTTATTTAAACAATTCTTTATTTTATGACATTTATTAAAGAACCCATCAAAAGAAAATGAACTAAAATGAAATACCCATCAAAACCTCTTCAAACAACTTCTCACACTTGTGTCTTCTTTTACATACAGTTTATATGCATCTGAATTTTTGTTTTTAAAATGCACACATCATTTCTTGGACATAGAACATGAAATTTAATTTATTTTTTTAGACATGTCATGTGCAGTCTAACAAGCTGTTTGCTGGTCTTCCAAAATATTACAAGTTTTTTTACTTTAATTCAAATGTAATTTAAAAAATTCTAATTCAATGGTAAATTAATTCAAAAGACAATATTTATAGGAAATCAACTGCATGGAATCTACCAGAAAGATGATGGTTCTTTCTCAAAACACTGATGTGTTTTTTTTTCATTATTAAAGAGCATATGAAAAAAAAAATCCTCAGCTATTAGGACATATGCAAGGGATTAATTTGATTTAGTGTGTGTGCTTGTTATGTCCACTGGAAATATTTAAAGGATGTAAGCAGAGGACAAATAGACAGAAAATTCCTAAGCAGACTTTTGCCACCTCCAGAAATCCGCAATAAAAGTTTTCTGAGAGCAACTATTGCATTCACAATGAACCACTTATCCATTTATACTTCTTTGTTGTCATCGAGAATCTGTGAGTTCCATACTCATGAAAAAGGATATTATTATGCATGTAGTAAACAGTGTTTGAATATTTCATTTGGTTTCCTTTTTGGTCCTTTGTTGCCAGAAGTTGTGAACAAATATTCCTTATTCAACCTTCTGAATACTTAATGATTTCACATTCATCTTTTATATTCCATCTTTGATCATCCTTGCAAGGATTCTCTCTACCTTTTTTCTAAGATGTGCTGTTAGAGAGGAGGTGATCAGAACTACAACTGTATTCAAGACAAGCAGTAGCATAGATAACAACAGCTTGTTGATTTTTTTGTTTTGTTTTGTTTTATTGCCAGGGTTTTTCCCCCCAAACAATTGCTATCATCTCTTTCCTCTTTCAACTGTTTTAAGGATTGAGCTGACATATTTAGAGACTCCACAGTTGCTCTGGTACCTTTTTTTTTTTCTGAGCAGTTCTAAGTAATTCAGAGATCCCTAAAAATTTTCCTGATTTAGTCCAGATTACAATTTCTGAATTTAGGATTTCCTTTCCTTCCTATATTTTCTCCAGACTAAGAGGAGGAACGTACTGACACTTAAATTTACACAGGATCACAGAGGGTCGTTTCTCTTTGTTGGCTGAGTCCATTCAGTAAATGTCTTCTATTAACTTTTAACATCCTTTTAATTGAATTTGTATAACTTTTTATGGGTCTTAAATCAGAGGGGTTTTTTTAAATAATAAACTATGATATTATGCATATTTCTATCTTTTTCCTCCATGTTTGCTGAAAATATTCTTCACACTGAGCTAAATCTTAAGGGCAGAGCAGCTTTGAGATATACAATATGTATATTAATGCAAGGGAAAAAGACTGTATTAGAATATATAAAAGAATATATATATACAGTTATGCCATAAAGATATTGAATTTAAGGAATAATGGTTATATTTGCATAGATTGCATTTAAGTCTGTATTAATTTCTGAGGATAAACTTTATCTATAAGCAGGGGCAAGATGCATAGAAGAAATGGCAGGCAGACTAACCAGGTAGGATTTTCTTGAGTTTGAATCATTTGTTAAAATTCTAAAATTTCATTCATATTAGTATATAAACAAATTTATTTCTTTTTATAAAAAAACAGGGCCTGGAGGTCAGATTAGGAGCTCCTAGTGAAGAAACATATTTTGCTCTGTCTGATACCTACAATAATGTCCCTAGACACCTTGAAATGATGACTTCAGAGCTTTGATTTATCACTTATTTGTGCACAGATAGAGTACATGCATTATACATTTGCTACTGAGCAGTACTGTTTATTTTCTGGGTATAATTTATAACAGACTAAATTCTAAATGAGTGTGAACTGTAGAAAGTAATATACAAGAACAGGATATGAGGTGTGCACAGAGGATATGAAGCATGTACAGTCTTTTATTTGTGTTTCAGGTCAATAAAATATTGCATTAATAGTTAAAAATCAAAGCAGTAGGTAGAGACAGGGTGTTTTCTAACTGCATATGTGACTACATTGACACTCCTTTAAAATTCAGAGATACACCACACAGTTTTAGTCAGTTACATGACTAAGTATTTGTCCTGGATACTAAGTCAGAGTCACAAATCTGAAGACTGCATTGTCTAAGGTGATATATCTGACATATCTGATGGAGAAAGCCAGATTTTTTATTTAAGTCCTTTGAAAGATTTATAACTATAAATGATTGGATAGATTTTTATAAAAAAACTTGTGTTAAGATACTGGGATGGTTTAGCAAAATCAGATTGAATTTATTGTAGGAAAATGACATAAAAGAAGGAAAATTTGACTAATCTGAGATGAAAGTAATAATTTATTTTAAATTTTAGTTTCTTTATAATATTCTTCCTACCAAGTATTATGAATGTGAGAGACACCTAGACGGATTTCAAATCTATTAGAGCGACCCACACCCCAGAAACTCCATTACCTCTCTTGTTTGTTATCGATGGAGATCAGGTCTATTACAATATGACAGATTTATTGAATAGACACAGAAAAACACATATGAAACCACAACTCTAACAGGCTATTACTACATGGAATAATACAAAGAAAGCTACTAGTAGTTTAGTGCACAATAAAGGTACCTATATTATAGCTAGCCAAGGAAATGTAGAATTAGGAAGCCGATGCAACTTACCAATTAGTAAAGTTGTACAGGCAGTTTCCTTATCCCTCAACTCCACAGAGAGAAGAAAATGCAGGAATCCGATGTCTTGGAATCCCAGAGAGAAACCTTTCCATACACTTCAGAAGGTGTATGGGAGATTGCTCCAATAAAAGGAAGATGCAGCTGTCTTTTATAGTGAGTAAAATGCTATTTGTCTGTCAGTCACAAATTCCAGCTTATCTCCTACATCCTGCCCTTTTGGGCCGAGGAGGTTTATCAGCCCTTTCCGTGTGTCCCCTTGGTGCCAGGGGGGTTCTGGGGCTATCAGGAGAGCACACACACTCCTTGGTTTATGCATAAGTTTCAACAGATAAGCTCTTGTGGCACCTGCTGGGTGAAAGTCCCGTCTCACCGAGGTACACTATTTAAAGTCAAAAGCAAATATCATATTTTAAGATTTTTACAATTATAAAGCTCAGTAGATTCTAATAAAATTCCTGTGAGAATTCTCTTCACTGAAATTAAAATTTATTCTTAAACTGACTGAACTATACTTTTAAGAAAAAAAAATTCTTTAAAAATCGTAAAAATCATATATGATAGCCTACATTTAAATGTGTACATTCCCTCTATGAAAAATATACAAGGTATACAGAGGATAATAAAATAGACCATGACCATATTTTATCCATCCCAAAAGGTAAATGGCATGACATAGTCTAAATTCATATGGTCAAAATGGTTTCAGAAAACACTGCCCTGAGTCATGGCTGGATATTTTCTAAGAGTATTACTGTGTTGTAGGCTACAATGCTGTGGGGAACCATGTTGACATTACAAATGGCATGGATGTTATGCTATTGATTAGTTCAATTCACCAATGTAACTATAACTGCAACAGCATCATGGGATGTCGATATATCAAAGTCGTAATTGAAACTATCCATCTGGCAAGATATGTAAGAAAACAATGTTTTATTGAAAAATCCTGGAGCTTTTCTGTGGGCTTCACTTCTATCAGAATGTGCCTTAATTGGAGATTAAGATACGCCAATTTTATATATATATAATATGTGTATATATCTATATATAGTGCATTTATATATAGATACTATGTATTTCCCCCAAAATATTTCATCTGGGGGAAACAGTGGAGGAGGGGATTCACAGCATCTTACCAAAGTAAGGATGTGCACACTCTCAACCTCCCTTTTCGGGGAGCATGAGGTCTAGCCAGTTTACAAAATGTAACTGGTTTGCAAACAGCTGATCACAAGATGAGAGAAATTACAAGGCCACACAAGGACTGCACCATGAACTTTGCTTCAACAAAATGTACTTCAAAATACGTAAATAAATATAACCACAAAAGTATTAAACATCTAGGCATCTTTTTTTAAAAGGTTACCCAGTATTTATTTTGACTCAGGAAAGAAGAAAATATAATTTGCTCATACTTAAGCAGATGTTTAGCTTAAGTGCATACCAAATGTTTATTAACACCAAGGTATCCATTATTCTGGTCGCTGTCATGCTTCTGGGCAAAGAAAATAATTTAGAAATATTCTTCAGCACCTTTCAATTTTAAAATATTTGACAAAAGGGAAGAGGAGTAACTTGAGTTGGTACATTGATACTATGCTGAGTTTGAATTGCAGGAAAAAAAAAATCATGAATTCGTTGAAAATTCCCTCTACCTGTCACCTGTGTTAGTAGGCATGAGGGGCTTGGTTTAAACCGAGATCACCTTGCAACTCTTACACAGGATGCATTGTGTAGCTTCACAGCCAGACGACGCCAAAGCCACACACCCTGACATGCTGATAACAGCCTTTCAAAGAGACACACACACACACAAACACACACACACACACAAAGAGAGCTTAAAAGCATCTCCCTTACCATGCCCTGATGCAGACACATTTTTCTAAAAACAGACCTTGACTAGCAGTTACTTTGGTCAAAAACTATGAGATGTAAGAATATAAAAAATATGTTGACAGGAGTATGACTTCCTCCTATGCAACAGTACAGAATTAAATAGACATCGCACCTTCAACCAAGGCGTCTATTTTAGTTGGTCTTCCTCCTACGAGAGCATATATTTTAAGCAGTTTAGATTTTTTTCCTCTTTCCATTCACAACTGCTGATACTAAAGTGGAAGCTTGGTCATGTTTAAATTATTTGCATTGCTTAAGCCTTCCCATTATTTTAATGTTGTGAGTCCAGGTTTTCTGATTGCTTTCACAAACTGACAACAACAGATTGCTGCCTGAAGGGCTTGGTGTATTCTGGCTGTAATAAAATGGCAGGTATGAAGTTGCCAGAATCTCTGTGACACATCACTCAGAAAGAATTCAGGCCAAAAGGAAAAAGATTGACATAAAAGACAGGGAGGAATTCTGATGACCTGCTCCACTGAAAACCTTCAATTTTTTCCCATGTTTACCTATGGGGACAAAATACAGAACCAAAGAGGAAATCAGAAAATCAACGTTTGCAACTTATTCTACAGTGTTCATCTAATAGTATAAACAGTCACAGAATTATACAAAGGCCTTTCCTTAGTGACACGGGGTCATGCAGCATGATCCAGCACAGCACAAGCCATTAACCCTGAGTGCAAGTGGGAGGTAATGCAGAAATGGAAGCATTTGGGATAGATCTGATTCTGCCACTTCTATCATGCTTTATGCCAGGTGAGTTCTGTTGAGCCCTTCGTCTTCCAAGAATCGTTTACTGACAATCCAAGTTTGGACTTAATCCCAAAGGTGGGGTTGGATTGCTTGCTGGTGGCAATTTGCAGCTGTTGATACCAACCCCCTCCACAGGAATTTTTAAAAGCCCAGAGCCTTTACTCTTTGCTTTTCAGGTTGTCTTGACAGCTGTCTTTAAAAACTTTTGAGACAAATTAGGCACAGTCATCTTATGGGTTGGATTCAGACAGCACACTGCCAGTCAAATTTGCTGAAATCCTGCTTACTTAAAGGAAAAATTAAATGAGTTACTGCTCCCAGTTTGAATATTTTCCACGTGCCATTGAAATCAACATAGAATACTGTAAAAAATGCACTACTCAGTTTGGGGTGAGAGGAATAAAACTTCATTTTTCAAGCTAGTATTAACATATCTATGTGTGCTTGGAACTTAAGGGACCACGTTCAGCAAATGTCTAGACTACATAGTCCAGTTAAAACATTAGTAGAATTGCAAACATTTATCAAGGTAATATCACTGGAAAAATATTTAGCTGCTGTGTAGATATAAAATAGGTAGAGATAAAAATACATAATATACACATATGTGGTAATTCTTTTATTACAAAAGGTTTTGATACTTCTGTATAATTTTCCCTCATTACTTATTCTATAGTGAGACCAAGTTCCAGAAAGTATGCGAACGATGTGTAAGAAAAAGGAATTTTTCATCATGTTTCAGAGGAAAAAAAAGTTGTTTAACTAGAAGTGATATTTAGGATCATGAGCAATCTTTTGTCTCAACCACCTGGAATGCTCTTCACCCTCATGGTAGCTGCAGGATTTATTATATTACCTTGATGCCTTTTTTGGTTTAAATTATTATATTGACCTGTATGACAGAACAAGAATCTAAAGTGATAAGCTTTACTTTGGTACATGCGTTTTCACACTTTACTTCTCAGGTTTGTGACCTCATCATTTTTTTCCCCTGCCTATTCAACCACAATCTGCTAGTATAACTCTCCTTTCTGCTAAAAATGCTCCTTTAATTAGTGACATTATTTGATTTCAGAGGTGGCATTATCTAAGCCGTGGAGTATGGGAAGTGAGAATTGGATTCCTGTTGTGTATGCCTGCATTGAACTGTTCAGTTCTGTTGCGATACCTGAGCTACTCTGACAGAACCCAAGCAAGGTAGCAATGTCAGTGTATTGCTGTGCCAAGGCTAATTAGTTCCATTGCTTGTAAGGATTTGGTACAACAGCTGTGTAGTGTATGCAATTTCTTTTAATACATGGAAATTGATACCACCCTCTTTTGAGGCTAGAACCTTATTCAAAATGTTATATTTCATGGGGATTTTTCAAGAATGAACATTTATAGAGTCATAGATTGTTTCCGGTTGTAAGAGACCTTAAGAATCATGTAGTTCTGAGTCCTCTCTCATGGGACAAGGACACCTTTCACTACACCAAGTGGCTCAAAGCCCCATCCAAATGGTCTTGAACACATCAGGGCATGGGGCATCCACAGCTTCTCTGGACAATCTGTTTCAGTGCCTCACCAACCTCACAGGGAAGAAAGTCCTCCTTATATCTGATCTAAAGGTATCCTCTTTCATTTCAAAGCTATTTCCCCTTGTCCTATCACTACAGGCCCTTGTGAAAAGTCCCTGTCCAGCTCTCTTCTAAGCCCCATTTAGGAACTGGAAGGCTGCTATCAGGTCTCCCTGGAGGCTTTTCTTCTCCAGACTGAACAGCCTCAACTCTCTCAGACTGTCTTCATGGGACAGATGTTTCAAGGCATTTCTCTGGACTTCCTCCAACAGGTACATATCTCTTATGTTGAGGGCCTCAGAACTGGAGACAAACAGGTTTCATTAGAATGGAGTACAGAGGCAGAATCAAATCCCTTGACATTCTGGTCATTCTGCTTTTGATGCAGCCCAGGATATAGCTGTCTTTCTGAGCTGTGAGCACACATTGCTAGGTCACATCACTCCTGGCAACAACTCATATCCCCAGGTCCTTTTCCTCAGGGCTGCTTTCAAGCCATTCTCCGCCCAGGCTGTATTTGTGCTTAGAATTAACCTGACCAACAGTCAGGACCTTACACTTGCCCTTGCTAAACTTCATGAGGTTCACATGGTCCCACTCCTATAGCCTGTCAAGGTCCCTTTGCATGGCATCCCTTCCTTTTTTTATGTTGACCACACCACACAGCTTGGAGTCGTTGACAAACTTGCTGAAGGAGCACTGAATCCCACATTCCATGCTGCTGACAAAGATGTCAAACAATGCCGGTCTGAACACCGATCCCTGAGGAATGCCACACACCACTGGTCTCCATTTCGACATTGAGCTATTGACCTCAACTCTTTGAGTGTGACCATCCAGTCAATTCCTTATCCACTGAGTTGTCCATCCAATCCATACCTATTCAGTTTAGACACAGGGATGTTGTGCAGGAAAGTGCCAAATGCTTTACACAAGTCCAGGTGGATGATATCTGTTACTCTTCCCTCATCCAACAAAACTGTAAGCTTGTCATAGAAGGCCATGGAATTTGTCGGACACAATTTGCCCTTAGAGAAGCCATGTTGATTGTCATCAACACCTCCTTATTTTCCACGTGCCTTAGTGTAGACTCCAGGAGGATGTGTTCCATGATCTTGACTGCACCAAAGTGAGACTGATTGATCTGTAGTTCCTCAGTGCTTCCTTTTTTCTCTTATTAAAAATGGGGCTATGTTTCCCCTTTTCCCTCGGTGGGAATCTCACCAGACTGCCACAACATTGCAAATGTGATTGACAGTGGCCTAGTCACTTCAACCACCAGTTCCCTCAAGACCCAAGGATGCATCTCATCAGGTCTTGAGGACTTGTGTACCTTTGGGTTTCTGAGATGTTCTCAAACTTTATCTTCTCCTACAGTTGGTGGCTCTTTATTCTCCCACTCTCTGATGTTTCTTTCTGCAACTTGACTGGTGTGGCTGCTGGACTTTCCAGTGAAGACTGTGGAAAAAAAAAACTGAGTACCTCACCCTTCTCCATGTCCTGGGTAATTAGGTATGCCATTCTGTTCTGTAGACAGCACTGCCTCACTAAATTAAGTGTTTATTTTTGTGGTTTTTGTTTTACAAGATGAAGAAGTAAGGGAAAAATTTAGACAAGATAAAGTGCTATCCCAACTAATATCTTCATCTGACCCTGAATGACTCTGTACACCTATAGCCAACAATCTAGGACTAACAGGGGTGTCACTAACACAGAATGAGGTTTCACAGTACAAACATCCCCTGAAAGATTTTCTGTTAACACTGAAGAGGAGAAAACAGATTTGTCTTCCTGGAATGAGGTGGTAAGTTCATGTTGGAGCTGGGAGACAGCCTAGCACCTGAAGTGTCTCTCCAGTTCTGTGTCTCAGATGAAATGTGCTACCCATTTTCAAAACACTGAGAATCAAAATAAACAGCTGTGGAAAGTAACTGATTATACACTTTTGAACCAGATGGCTAAAACACCTCCCTCTCTCTTCCGCTGTGATACTCAGATTAACAAGATATTTCTTATGAAACAAATTTTCATTCCTGAAAAATCATTACAGAAGATGTATTTTGAATTAAACCTCTACCAAGGGTGGTATCATTCTCCATGTGTTAAAAGATACAGTGTTTATTTTACTCTTTTTCCTTTAAGTATATTCATTTACTTCCTATTCTATCTGTGGGTCTGTTTGCTGTTTGAAAATAGAGCACTGATCTTATTTTCCTCAATATTAGAGTTTAGAATTAAAAGTAATTAATAGTGTTTTACAGCTTATTTTACAGGACTGTCAAAATGAATCACCGTCAATTAGTGTGAAAAGCTACTTAGGAACAGGAATTTGATTTTAGAAGCATAAATTATTCATATTTACTTCTCAGCATGAAGTTGGGTGGACTTTGTATTGGCATGACCATTAAATATCCCCAGAAAGAGTCCAGTAACACTGGAGTAACACTCCAGTCTAAAAGTAAGTTTATCAGCTATTGATTTTGTGACCCTTGCACATATATAGTTGTCCTGGGGTGACAGTATCATATCACCACTGTCATGTATTCCTATCATCAGTGGACCTTTTTCAGTATGGGGCTATGTTCCCGCACGGAGGACAAAGGAGTTCCTCCCAACAGACTAAACATAAAATAAGGTGACTTTCCCGGGATTCTTTTCTTCTTCCCAGCTGCGGTGTGTGCAAAGTCAGCACGGCAGAGAGAAGGAGAGCTTTATTTTTCCTTCTTTTTTTTTTTTTCCTTGCCTTTTCGGCCAGATTTTTGTGTGCCTTTTTGATTTGTGTCTTTGGACCTGTGCCATTCTCTGGAACTGAGGATGGGATCAACATCGGAAGGACATTGGTTCCTGTCCCCCACTCCAGGCCTAGGGAAGCCTGGTGAAGACTGGGCTGGGGCCCTCAGGAGGCTACCAGACAGAAGGGACTCCCTCTGGGACTTTTCTACTGAGGCTTTCCCTTTTTGGGGATTTATTATCTGATTTATTATTCTCATTTGTTTTTTTGTCTTTGCTGTGTTTGCACGCATATTGTGTGTGAATAAACGGGGGGGAGTTTCACTTTCTTCCAAGAATTTTCTTTCTGGACCTAATAAAGGGAGGGGCTGGTGAGAGCTGCCTTCTGTTTTGGAGGGGTCTCCCTCCGGCTGTTATCTCAAACAATAACAATAGTAGTTTTCTTACTCAGCTAGCATTCCTCCATAAATTTCATGTATGTCCTTTAAGAGATATGAAATCCATGTTGATGTTGTTCCAAAATTAAAGACTTAACTGAACAGCACACTTGAATATTAAAATTTGGCTACCCTTTGTCTGTGATCATTGATAGGTCTGAAAGATGTTTTTTCCTTTGACCATCTAGTTTCACTTCAGAACAGGTGGGATGTAGGGTAATATAGGGAAGATCAGAATACATAGAAATTAGCTATATTGTTTAAACATAAAGAGAAATGGAGTAAAGCAAGACAAAAGTAAATATTTATTAAAAATTAATAGTATTCTGTGCTAAACAAAGCCACAACCAGCTTTGATTCCTGACGTATGTGAGAGGAGGTTCAGTCCTATTTCATTCACTTTAGAAGCCGATGAAATCTGGTTAGTGCATTTACTCATGTCCTTGCTCCTGTTCATGCATGAGTGTATGAGCAGGAACAACAGCTTTTTAGTGAGTATTTTTTCCTTTGTCACCCTCATTAGCTACACAGAGCAATAAATTACTTTCACACTCTTTTCTCTCTAGACAGAGGCAATAAAATGCAAATGAGACCAGATAAAAGCACTGAGTCTTAAGATTATATTAGTTTCTTATTTCTTCACCAAATTCCGTGATTTCTTCACTATTAGAAAATAAACTGGTTTATGTTGGCTCCTCATTGCACTCAGAAATATTTTTTTGCTATTTACCTTATGTAAAAAGACTACATTATGGACTTGTGCAGAGGTCTATACAAGTGTGATACCAAAAATACACCCTAACAAGTATCTGAATCTTTGTGTGACTATGAGTCATACTTCTTCTTCCCACTGCTTTCTTTGAACAAAATGCCACAACAATTTTTCATTATATGTGTTATAGCTAATAAATATTTATTATCAGTAAGTAGTTAAAGATGGAGAAATTTATAATAAAGATTCAGTCATTCATCCATTTCTGTGTGTACACCCAGAAATTACCTACAAAACCATAAATGTAAATATATGATATAAAGTTAGTAAATATAGAATCACCTCAGCTGATACAATCCTTAGATGCACAACATAGATTCATATAGATATTTTGTCCATAGACGCTATATTTTACCAGTTCACACCTGCTTTTCTAGCAGGTTTTCCCAAGAAGATTCAGTAATTTAAGTTCTTTTTTTTTATAACAGGAAAATCTATTTTATCTTGTGCTAAATAGTTCCTATAAAAGGCTATTCAAATTATTCTTTACTGTCATTACCCTGTGCTTGCAGGCATATTGACTTTGCTGTTACTGCGACAAGTGGAACTTGACCCAGTGTTGCCCTGATTTTTGCAGTTCTGGATATTGTCATTCTTCTGTAGCTGGTTTCTCACACTTTTCTCTGTAAACATGGCCATGTTATTGTGACTGTGTCTTATAATTTACATTCCTTTCTCCTGGACACAGACCTTTGATGGACATTTCCTTTGACCACTGTGATTGAGGGAGGAAGAACTGATTTCCTCCAATGAATAGTGATTTCTAAATGTATATAAAAAATAAAGAAGGCAGGTCTTGCCCCCCTTCCTTCCTTCCTTCTCTCTCCTCCTGGTAACAGGTGTCTCTGTCTCTTCTTTTGTGTCATTACTGCGACAAACCAGCATATTCAGCTTTTCTGACATAACAGGTTTTTCTCCAATAGTTGTCCTTTTATTTTTTTCCCTAACCCATTTATTGAGTTCTGAAAAGAAAACCTCTGTTTAATTTACTGTATATGATGTAGGAGAATTTATTCTTAAAACAGGGAATACTCAGACAGCTAGCATATAGATCTGTGTTGTGATTTGAGGCTGGCCAAATGCCAGGCCCCCAAGAACCACTGCTTGCTCTCTCACCCTCCCCTCACTCCGCAGCTGGACAGAGGAGAGAAAATTTTAATGAAGAGTTCATGGAGTTTGAGATAAAGACCAGGAGAAAAACTCTGACTAACTACCATCAAAGGCAAACATAGGCTCAACTTGAAGATATTAAGATTTACTGCTAACAAAATCAGAGGAGGATAATGAGAAGTAAAATGAGCTCTTAAAACACTTTTTTCCCCCATTCTCTCCATCCTTCCCACCAATGGTGCAGGGAGACAGGAGTGGGGTTTTTTTCTGGTCAGTTCATCATGTGAGATTTTTCTTCTGCTGCTTAGGGAGAGGGACCTGGTTTTCTTGCAAGCACTGTGGCATCAATCCCCTTCCCAAACTGCTGCAACATGACATGAATTTTCTCCCACCAGCAAACAGTCCCACCTGATACTGCTGCCAAGGTTTCTCCACCACAAAGTGCAGTTCTTCCAAGGACAAGCTGGTCCAACTTGGGATGGAGGCAAGGCCTTTTTATCAATGATGACTCCCACTGGACTTGGGAGCAAGGCCTCTTCATCCATGTCGACCTCCCATTGGACCACAGCTCCCCTCTAGGCATCCACCCCTCCTGCTCCGGCATGGACACCTTCCCCACAGCTGGCAGTGGATCTCTGCTTCTCTATGGACCTTCAGGGTTGCAGAGGGACACTGCATTAACATAATCCTTACCACAGGCAGCAAGGATAGCTTGGCCCCGGTGTCTGGAGCACCTCCTCCGCCTTCTTCTTCACTTGGCGTCTCCATGGTTGTTTCTCTTACATGTTCTCACTCCTCCTCTTTGTCTAACTGGAACTAAAACTGCACAGCCCTACTTCGTTTTGTTTTCTTCTCAAATATGTTTTCACAGGGGCGCTACCTCCATCTCTAATTGGCCCAGCCACGGCAAGCAGCACGTCCATGTTCAGAGCCATCACAGATTGGCTCTGCTGGATGGCTGTGGAAGCTTCAAGCAGCTTTTCACAGAAGCCATCTTTGTGGCCCTCCACACTACCAAAACCTGGGCCCTAAAAAACCAACACAATCAGTCACTTCATTAGCTTAAAATAAGGAAGGTAAGGCACATATATTTCTTATTTTCAAGATCTTAAAGTATTTTAATATGGGACTTTTTTCTATTCTTATGGAAACAGCTTCAAAGGACAAAAAAGAGGTGAAAGCATCCCAAATTATTTAGGAAAATTAAATGCCTGAGGAGTTACAAGGTGTTATGTCAACATCTTCGCTACATGTTCTCAGATATAGAACCACATAGAAAGAGCATCAAACACAGAAAAGGCTTGGGCACAAGGTATCTGTCACATTTGAAAGTATTCTAGTGTAGAACTGTGATTCTGTAACTGCTCAAAGATGATGCAGGTGATCTGTATTTTTCTACTCTCTTTAAGCAAACAGCTTATGAACTTCACCAGGCACTGGTCTCACTTCTCACAAACATGATAGTACAGTAGGGTTAATCTGTCCCCCAGTTAAGATATTTTGAGAGCTTTGAGCAAAGGAAATAAGGATATTTGTCTATACTATCTCCCATTTTTCAGAAAGGGAAACAAAAAGAGTTGTAGCTTAGGTTCCTTCACATCTCAATGGGAAGCAATGTGTGGTTCAGAGCAAATATTAAATGTAAAGTTCATAAAGAAGACATGATGAAATTACTTTGTTTTATACTAGTGCTTTATGCCAGCACTTGGATCAAAGGTGTTGGAAAGTCAGAATAACCAGGATACAACTTCAGTGAAACTACAGATTCTACACAAAGTATCCTGTGTCAAAAGACTAGTAAAAACAGAAATTGTGGTGTCTTCAGAAGGAAATAATAGCTTGTTTTGAAGCAAGGAGAGACCAAGCTCATGCAAAAATGCAAAAGCAAAATGTAACACAGAGTAACCATAAAACAAAACAATCATAGAAATAAACAAACAATAATTTAAAAAATATTTTATGGATTTTTCATAAATACATTCTGCAGGCAGCTTATGGAAATGTTTTAAATGCAATAAATATTACATTAATACAAAGGGACAAGACATATACTCTGTCCCTGAAGACAGGTGTCATAACATATCCATATGGCTATACTCTTTTTAACTCCAGAAAAAGAAGGAATTGTTCATATGGGTCTTAATAACAGCCTTGGTCTGTGTGTGCCCCCTCTGTACCTGAGTTTGCTTGGGAGGATGCTTCCTGCTCTAGTAAAAGTTATGTATTAAAAGGTATTAAAGCAACTTAGCAGTCTGATATTTTGTGTAAACCAGTCTCCAGACCTGCTTAGTTTATCAGCCAAAAGGTCCATTGCCATCTTTTGACTAACTAACAAACTATATTTTAACACTTCAACATTTTTCCCCAGAGACGTACAGCTTCTTTATTGAGGTTTCCACAGCAAAAAAAGTAATCTAGATGTTTTATTAGGTATGAAGTAGAAGTACAATGTATCAGTGTATCAAGTGTTTTGCTGCTATGGACTTTTTGCATAAGAGTCCACATAAGTCATTTACTATTCAAACATTTTTTGATACTGTCTTAGAATGAAATAGATCTAGTTAGTGTGAGTTGAAAAAAAGCTTTTTGAAGCCAGAATTTTTTTTCTGGTGAAAGACAAAGAAGAAGTGATAAAAGAACAGAAAATTGGATTGTGATCACAAACACCAATTAAAAGCCTATGTTGGTAGCATAACTAAACAGGATTTTATTCTTCTTTCCAAAAAGAAGACAGTTTCCTACATGCCAGTATCAGGTAAAAAATCATAACTTAGAAGTGACAGAAGATGTATCTTAAGGACTGCTCTGACTGGCTTAGTGTTTGGGAAAAGCAACTTCATGACAGTTGAACAAGACAACGCAAAAAAACCCCAAAAAACATAGGTATTCACCTCTTTACAGTATTACATTAGACATTGGACTCCAATTTCATATTCTCTAGGGAATATGGCAAGTTAAAAGAAGATTATGCTATTGTACAAGAAAATGAAACAAAGCAGAGCAAAAAAAAACCCAAAAAACTAAACCATCCTTTCGTTCAAAGTTCTATGTGAAAAAAGGGATTTACTGTGTGTGCAAGAAAATTTTCAATCTTCCAGAGTATTCTTATTTTTTGAGTGTTTGACATCATCTTGCTGAGAATAATTTCTGTATTTCTGTGTTTATTAAATTTATCCTTACTTTTGGTGATAACTCAGTGGAATAATACTGAAATTCATCTATAACAAAACTAAAAATCTAAGAGAACAGTAAATTTTTTTTGTAGTACAGAATGTTATAAATGTCTTCTACCATAATTAGTTTATTTTATTTTTAAATAAATCCTTTTCATATGATGCTTAGGATTCTGAATATGTTATTTCACAGTACTAACATCTGCAGAATAGAAAGACAAGCTGTGTTTTTCCTGAAAGAAAAAGGGAAATTTCAAAGATGGGGAATGAATTTTGGTTAATTGTTTTTCAGTCCTAGCTACACAGGTCAGAGGAGTCTTTTTCAAAGACGTTTTCAAAGACTTATGTCCCATGGAGTTTATCATCAAAGTGCTAAACCATGACTGTTCTAGACAGTCAAGGTGAAGGAATTGTGTTAGCTTATTTTCACAGAGGAAACACGTAATATCATACCTCACCAAGGCTGAGGAATCTTCTTAGAGACGCAAATTTCTGTCTCTGAAGTGTGAATCTAATATTTAATCTGACAGAAGTAAAAACATCATCTTCTGCAAGTTCCATGTAGACACTCTACTTAAGGAAGATGGGATTCCTTGCCAGAAGATAGAAATTGAAAGCCATTTCACCTTTTATATATTTATGCATTTTGTTCAGTATCAACATAAGATGCACGAGAATTTCTCCTGCAGCAAAAAAGTATGCTTTAAAAGAATTCTTTTACTGAATAAGATAACAGTGTAGTGACTGAAAAATTAGAATCCATTAGAATCACAGAATCATAAAGTTTGGAAAAGAGCTCCAAGACCATTGGGTCCAACCTTTGACCAAACACCACCATGCCAACTAAACCATAGCACTCAGTGCCATGTCCAGTCACTTCTTGAGCAATTCCGGGGATGGTGACTCCACCAGTTCCCTGGACAGCCCATTCCAACGCCTCACTACACTTCCAGTGAATAAATTCTTCCTGATCTCCAACCTGAAACTCCCCTGGCACAGCCATTTCGTCCTGTCCTGTCACTTCCTACTGGGGAGAAAAGACTGACACCCACCTGTCTATAACCTCTTTTCAGGCTGTTGTAGAGAGTTCGAAGGTCCCCCCTGAGCCTCCTTTTCTCCAGGCTAAACAACCCTAACTCCTTCAGTCATATGATTTATCTTCCATACCCTTTTGTAGCTCCATTGGCCTTCTCTGGACATGCTCCAGCACCTCAATGTCTTTCTTATCGTGAGGGGCCCAGAACTGAACATATGATTTGACATGCGGCCTCACCAGTGCCAAGTACAGGGGCGTGATCACTGCCCTGGTCCTGCTGGCCACACTGTTGGTGACACAAGCCAGGATGACATTGGCCTTCTTGGCCACCTGGGCACACAACCAGCTGCTTTCAACCAGCACCCACAGGACCTTTTCTTCTGGGCAGTTTTCTAGCCACTGTGCTAGAATCAATCTGTAGCACTACATTGGATTGTTGTGACCCAAGTGCAGGACCTGGCACTTCAACTTGTTGAACCTCACATCATTGGCCTTGGCCCATTGATCCAGCCTGTCCTGATACCCCTCCTACCCTCCAGCAGGCCTTCCTACCCACCTACCTTCCTACTCTCCAGCAGGTCAACCCCCTCCCCCAACTTAGTGTCATCTGTGAACTCTTCCAGTTTGGTTTTATTTTTAAATCTATTTTTTATTAAATATAAATCATAAAATTGCCACCTAAGATGTTTAAAAAATTGAAAATTTTGCAGTGGAACACTCCTCTCCTATAGACAAATAACTCCCCAAAACATAACTAAAAATCTGTTTTTTTGAAGTCAATACACAACACTGTTGCATCAGTACACAAATGAAATTATCCTATTCCATCCAATTTCATTTATGTCATTTCTTGTAATAGTTCAAGCTGATTAATACTAACAGAGTGAAAGTTTATCATCCTTAAAAATGGATACTTCCTTTTTCGCCCTCTGATTCTACTTCTGCATGCGGGACAGAGTTTTAAACTGGAAATGTTTCCATGGTTTGTGTTTGTCTCTCCTAGAAAACTGATTCAGAAGGCAGCTGCAGTCCAAAAGTAACACCTGATGAAACATCTGAGAGATACTTCTTCTTGCAGGTGTTCACTTGATGTTTTCCTTTTCTTACCGTTGAAAAACAGCTTGCTCTTGCAAACAAACTGTGATCAAAAGTCGGTTCTGAAGAAGGATTCTGAATCTACTAAATCTAAAGAAGGATTCTGACTTGAATTTTATTAAAAAAAACCAAAGAAATTCACACTATTTCCAAAGCAACTGATACTGTTCTTACAACTAAGTTTTGACATTAAATCTTATTTAAACACCAACTAAAATCTACCATTGTAAGAACATGTCATTCCCATTCATTGAAACCTTGAAATCTCCCTGAACACTTTGTAACAATTTAGCCTTTCAATGTTTGTGATAACAAATTCTTAAGTAGAGTTTCCCTAATTAAAAAAAAAAAAAAACCAAACAATTTTGTAAGGATATTTATAGATGAAGGATTGTATATGGCGTTTATTTTGAGACTGCACTGTTTTCAGATATTTTGATAGTCCCTGACCATATTGAAACAGACTCGAATCCTAAAAGTATCCTGTTATTTGAGGGAATTATCAAGCTTATGTAACACAGCATTTCTGATTTGTTATTTCTTGGGCATTGATAAACTTCTGCTTAAAAGAATTTCATCACTTGAGGGGTCAGTAATACTTATTTAAACAATTAGTCATGAATATGAGAAATATATGTGCATGCTGAATCTTTTAAAGGAATCCCATAGACAAAAATTACTTTTCTCAAGTTTTCATTTAAAATTTACAAAATTTCAATACAGTTGTTGAAATCAGAATCAGCCTGTGAACACAATTTACATATAAAAGAATGATAAATATTTCAATATGCTGTTGAAATAGAAAATTCAACTTATCTAGACCATGGTGCAAACTCTTAATCAAAGAAGTACAATCCAAGCTAGTTATTTGACAGATCTGCTACAGTACACTGTCCAGTTAATGCAAGATGATGCTTTGCTTTCCTTTTTCCAATTTTAATGAAGTACAAACATGGTATACCTCTTACTCTTGGGAGAATATTGCTGTTGATCCTGGTATTTCCTGATGGCAACCTGCACTTTTCTCCTGTACTAAATAATTTCTCTTTGTTTCTGGTACTGGAATTCTGGTGAAAGGTTCAGCAGAGCACTAAGGCAAGCTTTAGATCACAATTTACAATAAGTGCAATATATTTCCTTGGAAGGTTTCCTCATTTTGATGCAGTAAACACAATAGTATAAGCCATTAAACTGTTTTATTAGATTAAAATCTTAGTAACACTTGAAATTTTGCAATGGAAAATTATGAAAATTCCATAAGCACATAGATAAACTTATATGTATATATCTAAGTCCTGATGATCTGTGCTGAGGGAAGATTCACAAATAGCATTATGAAATAATACGGTTAAATTACTCTTGGACATTAACAAGACAGTGAATTTTGTGAATTACAAAGGAAAAGCGCAAAAAATTTATACCAGTGTTATCAGAAATATTTTCTTTTTATTTATTACACACTTCATATTGCTTTTATAACACACACTTTGTATCAACAAAAGGGAATAAAAGGCTTTAGCAGCTTGCTTTACTACCTTCCAGGAAGCCTGGAACTGTAGTTACTAAATAAATGGTGACTGGAATATTTTGATATTAACATGATGAATGAAACTACATTCTTCTTGTTAGTAATAATCAAGTTTATTTAAACAACATTTGGTGAAAAATAAATTTAATTTAAAGATCTAAACATAAATGTAAACAAAGTTTTATGCAAGCACAATGAAAGAATGCAGGGCTGAGGCAGCTATATGGGTGTACTGTGGCATATAATTTGAACAGTGTAACTGTCCTGGGTCTGTTTCCTTAGCACATAGTAAAAATTAAGTTATGCAGTCTGTATTTTAAGACAAGTTAAGAATAATTTGAATTTGATATGGAGCAAGTATTCATACAGCTACTGAAATCCTCAGAAACATGAAGTGGTAATTTGACTTATTTATTTAATGCAGAGAGTTATTACAGATTATAAAAATGTTCTTTAATAGGGCCTTTGCTACAGCTGTTCCTTATCTATTCCAATAACTCTTTCTTCATACACCTCTAGAGATATATAAAATCAATGGCTCCTTTAAGGGGCTTTAAATTAATACATTTACTTTACTTGATGAAGACCACTCAGGTGAGAATATTTAGCCATTATAGGTTGGCAAATCTTGATGGTTAACTGAAACAGAGTATGAAATTCATTAACTCTGTATGACTGAAACATTTCAATTTTTCACTCATTGATCACTGAAAATGGAAAATATGGATAAATAAACATATTTCATAAAATTCTTTAGCATGTTCATGAAATGTCTCCATGAATTCTACTCTTGAGTCTGTTACTGGTTTCTGCATGACACTCATGTATTTGGTCTACACTTCATGTCTGCATTCTTTAGCAGTGTTCATATCCAGTTGCCATTATGTTATAGTGCAGAAATGGCATCTGACAAGCACTTTTCTATTTAATGAATTATTTGAATATTAAATTCATAGTGATGAATCAGAAAAAAATTGAGCTGAGCTGTGATTGAACTCCCTCACAGAGGAAAAGCTTTTTCTGACTTCCAAAAGATCTGTTTCTGGCCTTGTCTTAGCTATGGATGATGGTGAAGATCACTTGGTCTCTCCTACATCAGCTGCCAAGCTCCTCTGCAGCAATCCAAAGTTTATCATCTATCATACGAAAAATGATGCTACCTAGCAGTTAGCTGCATGATTGTATTGAGTACTCAGGCATCAAAGACTTGAGCCCCAAAGATTCTTCTGAAAAAAGAATTGAAAATTTACATTTGTAACTTTATAGATATTACATATCCATAAAGAATACAGAATTCTGTCCCTTTAAAATCTAAATGAAATGCATGCATTTTTGTTCACATGTCCATATGTTGGGGAAGATTGTGTTCTTGTTGTCATACCTGTAATCATCTGAAGAGAAAACTGGTATTGTCCAGAGGGAAGGCTTACTAAATAGGCAAGATATAATGCAAGGAGAAATGAGCATATGGGCTTGAAAATAAAAACAGTGTTTCACTATCTGTTGCATAAAGCCATATTAACATTTGATGGACTATGATTTTTTTTTAATTTCCCAATTATTTTCTCCTGTGAACTTCTTGTCAATTATTTGAAGTCACTATTATACTCCTGGGCATTAGAACAGCTCCATATGGAAGTACAATCAAATATCAATGTAAGGAAGTACAATCAAATATCAATGTAAAATACTGTCTACAGAATATAATGTAGGAGGAATAGACTCTATTTTATTATCACCTTCGAATAGTAGTCTATGTGCCAATGTATAAGTAAACCTCAAGTGAACTGTAGAATGTACTCCACATCAAGATTTCCAGGGAGTGTCTATATTTCTCCGGCATGGAACAAAGGTGTTTTTTATTTTTTATTCTGTTAATAATGTAAACTTTATATTTCAGATGTTATTTGCATAACAGTGAGTCCTCATCCTTTCTGATCACCACAAATTGTTTTTTTTTAATGACTTTCTCTTCACTAGGAAGAGGTATAAATTCATTATTCACAAAAAAGACTCATTTAAAGAAAAAAAAATAAAGAGAAAAGAAACCAAACTATGTTGTGTCTTTAATTTAAAAACTGCTTGAGGGCCCTATGGGGTATATTAAATCTGTCTCATTGCCATATATCTTAGTGTACATTTTGCTTGAAACCAGGTGTTTTGTATATTGAACTTTTTAACACTGCAGGGAGGTAAGTATTCACAGCTGGAGTTTTATGCTTCACACATTTTCATGTTTCAGAACAAGGAGCAACTCCTAGGAAAAACTCCTCCAGCATGAAAAGAGGCAGAACAAAGCATGTCTGTATCTGGTGGCAGGACATGGATATGATGAAGTCACAGATCTAGGACTTGCATATAAACTAGATGCTGGTGTAACCGAGACAAAACATTGCAAGCAATTGAAGTGTATAGATTGCAGATCAATCACAATATATGAGGTTGTCAGTGAGGAAAAGGAGTATAAAACAGATTCAAAGAGGGATGAACAATTTTTGTAACAGACAAAAGTTAAGGCGGCTTCTACTTTAAAACAATATTTAAAGGCTGTCATGTTTACTGTGGGTATCTGGTTTAACTTTTATACTTTGTATGGGTATATTATTACTCAAAAATTTCCAAATCGATCTATCTTTCTACAAAGAATATTTCAGAAGTTATTTTTGACACATAAAACATAAAATAAGTAAATTAATTTTTCTAAAGTAATAGTTTGAAAACTTAGCACTTTTCTTTCTCTCATGCAGACAAGAAAGTTGTGACAGTTCTCCAAGTGATTTAGGTTTACTAAAAGAGAAGGAAAACTCCAATTTATTGGGGTTTTCATCTATTCTTGTGAAATCACTTCAGTAAAACAAAAGAGGACTCACAGAAGAAAATAAGTTCTATATGCATTCAACATGCATGTTTGAAGTTGTTTATTTGATAACTGAATTTCAGTTTTTAGTGCACTGGAGAATAATTTCACAACATACAGAAACTGGCTTTTTAATATAGGAAATGAGCAAGGTTTGGGGCTTAGACAGAGCATATGTCTTCTATCCCAAAAATCAAGACATTTCCATTTTTTTTAGTACTTAACAAGTTTATAATCCTTTACCTCATCAGCAAAGACAATGATTAATTTCCTGCAAAATTAAGAAGGAAAATATTTTTGGCTATGTCCTTTGTAGTAACAACAGCTTCTGTTAACATAAAAATCAAACTTGAGCCATCGGCTGGCATTGCACTGGTTGACTCAAAGATTATCAAAGAAATGATAAAAAGAGACACAGTAATAATGCTGCGTGAATATATGGAGCAGATGAACAGCAAAGAATAGGCTGTATTAACAGTAAAAAACTACCTGATCTAATAGAAAGTGTAATTAATGGACCTTTTACAAATTCAAAGTACACAAAATAGTAAATGCATATTGATTGTTAAAATTATGAAAATAATGGTATGTCTGATCCTTTGGCCTCTTGCTGAGGTCAGGAATGTTCACATTTTAGTGCAAAACTACATTTTAAAGTTTTGGGTTTATTTGTTTGTTTGTTTTTATGGTGCTGTGGTTTCACCTTTCCTTCAGGCCTAAACCTAGACCTCCTGGAGTCCATAAGATTGACATGTGGTCTTGTCTATCAAGATGTACTAGTATTTTATCAGTAGTATTTGTGACACTATGTCTGTGCCATGTCCACTGTGGAAATCCCTCTGTTGACAGTGATGCATAGCTTTTCTGCTCTCCTTGGTGTTCCAGGCACAGTGGGAAGTGTATGTAGGGCAGGAAGAGAGCAAGCACAATGATAAACACAATGATAAATAGTTATGTGTGGTCAATATTATTACTATTTCTGCCATGAATGATTCATTGAATGCAATATTCTAAACAAATGGAACTCTTAAAAACAGAAGGGGAAAGTGGACAGTAAAATTATATTCTTAAGCAACAACAGAAAGGCAAACAAAGTATAAAATTAAACTTGACTTCTTGTTATACTGGAGATAAATTTTGGTCCAGACAGAAAAGTGCTTTTGAAGTACCTTGCTGTATGCTTAGAGTTCATAAAAAAACAGTAAAGTGATAAATTAGATGACACCTTTGAATAATACTTTAAAAATAATAAAGATAAATGAAATAACTTCCTCAGTGTTTTCATTGTTTGAAGGTTTTTTATTATGCATGCTTTATATAAGCTTTTTTCAACTTTTCCTGTGAGAGGATTTTGTATGAAGCTTAAAACAAATGTAGAATGTTAATACAATTCACTCAGCTGCTAGATTTTCTATTCTACTTAGAGTAGAATAGGACATCTGTCTCAAAGGCAGTCCTAAGGATATGGCCACAAACTTCGGGATGTGTGCATTATTGTAACTCATTGTCACAACTCTCACTACTGTGCCTACCTCTGGTTTCGAAAATAGTTATTTTGCTTTCGAGCCTGAGTAGTTCTTCTTGAGCAAAGCCTATGTCCTTAGATTTTTTACAGAAGTCCATGTCTTTATACATGCATATGTGGGCTTGTGTTTGTGTGTATGCATTGGGCAATGTCAGAGGGAATGGATTTCACCTAGAATTAAGTAATTTGTGTTATAATAATCTAGTACTTTAATAATCTATGATTCTTTCTCAAAGAACAAACTTCTATACATTTACTTGAATATATGTTTGAACAAAGACTGCATGAACAAATCCTGCTTAATTTACGGAGAGAACTGAACCACTGTGTGATTTCAGATATATGGAATTTAAACCCAAAGTAATTGCACTGGCTTCAGAAGACTTGTTCTTGACTGACACTACTGAAAGTGAGAGCAGTATCTAGTCTCAAAATTTCTCACAGCAATTTATTATTCCAGAGTTACATATTGATTTACAGTGATTGCCCTTTTAAATACCTGTATTTTGATTCATCACCCTTTAAAAACCATTGTTGGGATCTATATTCCCAATGCTGATTTCAGTAAGTTGTGGGGAAGTGTTAATAATGGGCTCAAATATACTTGAATCTGTGGTGGATTATATTTGGCTGATTCATGTAAAGCAGCCTCTTGGAGCAAAAATTACACACTGACGGATACTTTAAATAACTCATAATGGTAAATAAAGCTGCTTCTTTCTGACACAGGTTCAACTCATTAAATCTCTAGTGGTCATGTTTCTGTGGCAGAAGTGATGTTCTGTGTAACAATTACCAATTACTTTGGTAAATATAGTTGGACTGTACAAGAGGACAGCCTCATCTACATAAGACAATGAAACATTTCCCTGGCATCTGACCGAGGGTTCTCTGCATGTGGTTTTCTGAACAAATGAATAGCTGAGCTATGCAAGGAGCACCATTTATTAGACATTGCACATTCTCCGTTAAAATCTTCGAACATAAGAGCTGCTGTCAATCACCTTCCACTGAGTAAGATCTTACCCAAATAAAATGTCTAGAGTGCTAAAATCTTTTTCAACTATTTTTGCACATGTAAAGATGATTCCAGATCTGTCGGTATGAATGTTGGACGGTTGCCACACTTAATGTAGCTACTGTAACAGCCAACATTTAATTTTCTTTTAGCTTTATAAATAAAAAGAGAAAGAAGGGTGGGGGTTTGTAGAAAATGAGAGATCTGAATGTTTTTAAAGGATAAATATATTTAAATAAAGAATATATAAATATATTTAAATATATTTAAAAATTAAATAAATTTATAAATAGATTTAAAATATAAAAAGAAATATATTTAAATATTTAAATATATATTTAAATATATTTAAAATAAATATAAATATATTTTAAAATTCAGTGATAGTGCTAATTATAAAGAATTATAATTATAATCCATTTTGGGAGCAGTATGTTTGTTCCTCTAACCATTTTTGTCACCTCAGTCAGAGAAAGTTTAAATTTTAGCTGCAGTTTCTTTGTTTAACTGGATTTTTTATGCCTACTTCAGTTTCTGGGGGGAAAAAGAAGTGCCATGCATAGTTTACAGGGAAAGCCTGACCTCTTTGTATCATTGTGTTCCTGGAATTTAGGATTTCCATTTCTGAATAAGGAATATTTCACCCCTGGTGAAATCTCTATAGCTGAATTACGTTGCCTTATAAAGGCCAGAAAGACAGAATTTTAATAAGCACTGAACTGCAGTTCTAAAATAACTTAGTGTGAAGTTTTACATATGTTTACAATGCTCATTACCCTACATACAAATTTCAAAACAAGACAGACTGTTTACAATGCATGTAATCAGCTTGGTGTCTTGTAGCTGGAGTACCCCAAGGAATGAAACAATGAAAGCACCCAGCAGAAGGGTCCTTCAACTTAATCTGTTAACTACAGTTTGTACCAGACCTTGGTAGGAATGTGAGGCCCCTGGCTAATCTTTTTACTTGGCTAAGTGGTTCTAGGCATGGAGCTCACAACAAAATAATAAAAGTTCAAGGGGCCCTTCAAAACAGCATATATTCGGTACTGAATCTCCTTACTAAAGAGAGGAGGTCAACACTACATTGTAATGCTCTCCTGTTTGCATACAATGATTTTTGCTTTTCCTAGATTGGTCAGTGAGGCAGTTAAGATTTTTATTTAACTCTTTTATAATGATATTTATTAGACACATATTTATCCTGTATCTTTAAATATTGTAGTGAAATTTTACTCTTTGGAAAACCTTCAGAATAGATCTATTTTTGGAAATTCAGACATGCAAACAGGTTTTAATAAATTAAATTTTCTGCACTGTTTCCACATAATCCTGATACTGACTATGTTTTTAATATTGTTCTATCTCGTAGTGGTAGGAAATATAAAATCTCAATTTTAAATTTTTGATAATCCACTGAATTTTATCATAGAAACTCCATCTGCTACAAAATATTAAAAAAGAATGTTAAAATTTAATTTACTTCAATTGAGCTCTTTAGTCTGTGTCAGACATAATAACAAAGACAGATTTATAAACCCTAGAGGAACACTACCTTTTACTCTGGTTGGGTAATGTTATGTATTTGTAGTAGTCACACAGATTTTTACTGCTACCCTATTTGATCAATAATTATTTAATGAATATTTTGGATTATTTTAATTTCATTTTGGAAAACATAGAACTTTTCCTTTAATTTCTGAGGGCAAAACTGAAAGTTAAGTTATCGCAAGTGGCAATATGACAGCATATGCTAAGTCAAAAAAGAAGGTATATGGTTACAATATGCACTGAGGTGGCTGAAATGTCTATGTGTACCTTTCCAGTCTGAAAAATATTAATTTTTTTTTAAAGTAATGTGAAAATACCTTTCATATACCTCCTTTCTTCTAATTATGAATTTATAGGCCAAAACCTCTGCTTGTGAGGGTCAGCCTACCTATACTGTTTTCAGTGGGACTCTATTGATTTATGCTGGCTGGTGATTTGTGTCAGTGTCTCTTATAACCATAGTTACAATATGCTTTGCTGTAATCATAACAGACAGTATTTGTTCAATTAAGCCAACATCTGGTGTAATGCAAAGATGAGGAATGGTAATTAAGCTTGTTTTTCTTTTTTTTTTAATCTGTGTTAGACTGCTTTGTTTCTTAAAAATACAGGGGTGATATTGCTATAAATACAACCTACTTGTTTTTCAGAAATTTTAGTTTAAAAAGTGGATGTTCTCCATATTTGTTTGTTTTGTCTTGCAGGAAACAATATAATACACCATTGCCTTGAACTGACTTAGCCATGGAACCTTGATGTTTCTCTTGTGAAATTTCATGGAAGTATAGTCTCTTATAGCTTTAAGGCCATTCTGCTCAATAAGTTTAGGGTGAGCCAAGCCTGCCCAGAAAGTAACTAGAACACTTCTGAAAGGGAATATTTACCCAAAAATAAGATCCATCTACCTATCTTCACATAGGTGAGCTGCAAAGATGCTCGGTGTGCTCAAAGCCAAATACAATAGTCTTTCCTAAGAGTAATGCCATTCCAATTACTAAATCTTGATGCCTCAAAAACGGGGGAAGAGTGGGAGTGTATAGTGTTTCTGTGCTTCAGTGAAAGACCAATAAAATACCTAATTAAATAAAACACCAATAAAAACAACTAAATTACAATGTTTTTGTAATAAAGATATTATTTGCTTGTCTACATATTCTTTGTTTTTCTGTTAGCTAGAAATATAATTCAGTCATGCTATATTGTATAGACCATAGTTTTAAGAAACATGAAGGGAACAATAATGAAAAACAATTTATTACTGGAAGCATTAACACTAACTTTACAAAGCATTCCATGTGGAATATAGATTAATATGTAGAATATGTTTCACACACGTTATTATCCAACTTTCTAGAAAGTAAAAACATAAATTTATTTTTTAATGTTAGTACTGAATGAAAATTAGGGATGAAAGGAAATTATTCACAGGCCATCAATTTCTTTCATTTGCAGGAAGAATTGGCAGCTCAAAAATTGTGATCTTCAAGAATAATAGGAACAGAGAGAATTAATTAATTTGCTTTCCAAATCCTCATGTTTCAAAGTTTGTCAATATCCCAAGTGATTAATCCAAGTGTGTGTGTTCCATGGTCATGCTTTAATAACTTATTTCCATGTAAAATGTAGCTAAGGAAAGCCAAGATTTGTCTTTTTGTGAGACAAAAATCTCAATATATATTAAACAGAAGTGTCCACTTATTTCTCAGCAGCCTGTACCATACATTATCAGCTGTTGCAGTAAAAATCAGAAAGTTTTCCATTTATTGCTTAATTGCAAGTCACATCTTATGATTTTCTATTTAGTTGCAGAGGTTTTAGAAGCTAAGAAATGATCATTCTCACAGACACACTGACACTGTCAATAGTGATGTGCGTGAAATCATCTTTATTAGTGTGACTACTTTATTAAGGCAACATGCAAGAGCACTGTTGTCTCACTACGGTATTTTCTTGTCATTGAGGGACCTCAAAATGAAATAAACCTACAAAGCTTAGATGTATGTATGCATGCATGTATGCAAAAAATTACCCTCTCAGATTTTCACCAAATTAAATGCACGATCAGTCTTATTAAAAGCACTGACATAGGCTGTAAGCTGCATGGAGTGAATGCTAGCAGAATTTGAGCAATCCAACAGAAAAGTAGACAAGGTGGGCAATATCAAGAGAACTTGGGGAAAAGTATATGGTGTAGGACTGTATTATCTTTTTCAGGCCTCCTACACTTGCAGCTGTTGCACCAAAGAACTGGTGTCCGTAGGACTTTAATTACCTTTCAAATACCCTGTATCTCTTTTTACAGAATGGAAAACACTTTCCATTTCATTAAAATATAGTTCATTTTGTCTTAATGAAAAAATAACCACAAATTAGCTGTCATCTGATTTTCCTTTCAGAATAGAACAAGTAGAAGAAACACTACTAAATAAGACATGTCACAGTCTAAAATTTAGAGCATTTAAAGACATATGTGAAAGTCCTTAAAGACCATTTGTTATTATTAATCTTGAACACAAAATTGAAAGAAAATTTTGAATAGCCCTTCTATTTTCTATTCAGCTTTTTACTACCAAGGGAAAATGTAACTTTTAATTCCAAATCTAGCCTTTTCTAGATCAGGCTATTTTCTTGTCTCCCTTGGAATTCCTTCAATTTCATTTTGCCATTCTATCTTAATGCTTTTCCTCTAATATAGTTTCCTCTCTTTCAGAACTATTTCATGGTATTCCCTTCCTATTTCCTTTCCAACTTTACAGGAACTTGTGGTTCATTTGCTGAAATTTTAGTAGTCACATGCCCCCCTGAAGTCCTTCGAACCTTGAGGGATTATTTTCCTCTCATATTCCTCCTAATTAACACCTCAATATGTTTGCTGGCTCTTCCTTCCAAGTACAGCCATGATAACATTTGTATAATGAGAGCAGAAACAGTGTAAGAAAGATATCACTTTTATTTCTGGCATTCAATGCAAAGTAACTTTAGCAAAGAAGTCAACTGTACCCCATCTAGTACATCTAGAGGAGGGCGGCTCCTCTCGGGGCGGCGGCGCGTTGGCGCGGCTTGGTGGGGCTCGGCTCTCCGCACCGCTCCGGGACCTGGGGCCAGTCCACGTGGTAGTCCCACTGCACGTGGTGGTTCTTGATCCGTGGAAGTCCCTGTTTCGGGGCGCCACTTAAAGACCCGGAGCTCTGGAGGTAGCGACAACGTTCTTTATGCAAGCGAAATCCCTGCTGGGACGAGTTGCAATGGTTTTACAACTCTCCCAAAGGACAGAGTTCTAGCTACCGCAGATAACCTGTTTCTGCTGGCTCTAGAAATGAGAGTTACACCAGACGTGATGTTCTAGCGTCGGCGAGAAGGAAAGGCTACACAGAGGGCTCTTCTCTGGGATAACAGCCTTTTATTATAAATCCAGTGCTGCGTTGTGAGGGTCCA
>VZRZ01005622.1:270975-304779 GCA_013398175.1 Climacteris rufus
GCAGGGCTCTTTTAGAGGGAGGTGGGACCAGGAAACACCCAATGGAAAACCGCGTAGTTCAGAGTGACCAGTGGAGGGGAGAGCTTCCCAGGGCATAGGCAGAGATGGGACCTAGGGAAATATGGGGTTTCACCACAGCTCAGGTGGGGAGTTCAGATACTGGAGGGAGAATGTTCAGAGGGCGTTGCCTTGGCTTTCTTCCCACCAACCCTGAACTTCCACAGCAGTAGCTTCTGCCAAGTACGCCGCTACAGTACATTGTTATAAGTGACTGTTTTTTTTTTTTTGCTTGAAGAAGTAAATTTTTTCTTTAGAAATAATAACAATGCTCTTTGAATTTCAGTTTTGTTGTTCCTATAATGAGAACTCTGTACAACTTTAAAATTTGCACAGCTTACACCAGTAGAGAACTGATGCTGCTTGATGCTGATGGCGCAGAAAGAAGAGCCAGAGACAGCTGTGCTCAGGTTCAAAGGACAGGAAGGAAGGGGCCACCCACCTTCTTTATTTCTTATATACCCTTTTGGAAACCACTATTCATTGGAGGAAATCAGTTCTTCCTCCTTCAACTACAGTGGTCAAAGGGAATGTCCATCAAGGGTCTGTGTCCATGAGAAAGGAATGCATATGATAAGATAGTGCTACAATAACATGGCTATATTTACAGAAATATAACCTTGAAAACTAGCTACCATGGGATAATTATTTTCAGCTGCAAAGAGCAAGACAACAGAGAACAACTGCACAAGTATATGCTACATCAGGGCAGAATATAAAATTTGTATCCCTAGACCATGTAAAGCTATTGAAAAAGCATTAGACTGAAAGGTGCACCAGGGAGGAGAGGTAGACTGTCCCCATCTAGAAAAGCAATCTCTGTCTTTCATAATTTTAGATCCTAAAAAATGTCAGTTTATTAACAGTAAATTTTGCAGAAATATTTTTACTAGTATGTTTTATGGTTTTGTGCTCTTACATCACTACAAAGCAAGACATCCTTCAGCAAAGTTTGCCATGTTTTGTACTTTAGTGAAAACTGAAGAGAAAACTAATCAAATGTAATGTAAAGAGTATGGATATTTGTTGTGCATTTATGCAATATTTGATAATTCCTTTAAAGAATTCATAAAAGACCTGACTATGTCATAACCTAAAGGGTTACTCAACCTTCAAGTGTATAGAGGTTGTGACTGTGAGTTCATAGGATGACATAAGACACAAGAACACAGAAGATTTATCCTCCAAATTTCACTGTTATTACAGATTGTCATCAAATATCATAAAAATCACCAGTAGCAGGTACACCTGTGATTAATAAATTAATATGAATGATTATTTTTCTAGCTATTAACAATTGCTATCAGCAAACAGTAGTGTAGTATCAATAAATAATAGCATCAATTGGTATTGTCATACAATCAACAAGAGCAACAGCCAAATACCTAGAGGCTTTTAAAAATTACTACAATTTGTCATTAGTGAAGCAAACTTATCAACACTATAACAGAAGATATACCTATTATAGATAACTTGTATGACTATAAATATAAAATATAAATATAATATGACTATAAAATATAATATAAATATTACTATAAATAAAATATGACTATAAAAATAAAATATAAAATTACAAGAATGAATCAAATTAGATTTCAGAAGGAGACAAACAATCCCAAAAGTGAGGGACAAACTCATCCCAGAGCAGAAGGACCAAACCATCCCCGAAAGAACTGAGGACAGACCAAAACAGTAGGATGACAGACAGTCTCACTTCAAAAATGATCAGTGTCACAGAGTCTGGAATCAGTAAGTTATCCTACCTGGCAAGTTCTCAGAGAGAGAAGGTCCTTTCTGAAACATAATTAACTCCTTTTTAAAACAGCAACATAAGACGGGGTAGGACATTCCACAAAAAAAAAAAAAAAAAATAAAATTTGTTAATTTCTATTTCTCACCTGTAACAGACAATAAAATACATTTTCTGTTGTTTGTGGAAAATTTTACTTTTTATGAACTGTTTTCTGGCTTCTCAGACAATAAGTTGTCACTACACTTTCAATGATTTTGTGCTAAATGGTGGTATCTCAGGATGTCTCTGGTTCCTAGGTACCCTGGCTGGACTTTGAAGAGGCCAGCTGCAATTTTCAAGGATGTTTTAGGTTCACAGGTCTAGTTCCCAGGCTCAGATGTCCAGTCTGGAAGGCCTTTCTCTGTTCGTATTTTTCAGAAGACAACTTCTTCTGTTCAGTAATTTTCCCCTTTTATCCAGGCCACATTTGACTGGTCACATAACCATAGCTGACTTTTTATTTGCTGATGGAGTACATTTCAGAGGTACCCAAATCCTCAGTAGTCTATTTCATTCCAGAAATATTATTTCACCGAATTTGCTTCAATGTTAGTTTTTGTTGCAATGCAAAAAGGACTTTCCTGAAATCCTCACTTCAATAGAAGAATTTTTAAAGGCCTGAATGCAATAAAAGCATACTGAAGCTTTTTTAATCTACTTAACTATTACATCTGGTGTTATCCAATTTTTTTCTGTATCTTCAATGTTTCGCATATGCATCGTTCAGTAAACATTAGTATCTTCTGTTCTTGATGTGCACCTTTGCTTTCATTGATAGAAACACAGGAGAAAGAAAGATGAGGGTGTTGGAATGGCCTGAAGGCTTTTTGTCTGTCATAGTATCTCACAAGGTGTTTGCAGATAATACAGCATCAGTGAATGAGGATAATTGAGAAACCTAGTTTCAAACCAGGAAAAAAAAAAAGGTTTTTTTCTTGGTGAAGGTGAAGGTTTGAGATAACTTACAGATCAATTTTCACGGAGCACACCCCATGGAAAATAATTTCAGTGAAAAACAGATATTCTTTTAACATGTCTTTTTGAAGGGACCCTTACTTTCTGGGGCTTTTGGACCCTTGAGTAGCTCAAAAAGGGAGGAGATCATGTCTGTTGGATGTTTCTCTTTCTACAAAGAACCTTAGACTGAGGAAATAAAATTGTAAAATTTTCTCACGTTTGCCACCTCTCTTTCCCTGGAAAGGATACTACTTTGTGGAGGCACTAGGTTGCTCCTGTCAGATACAAGGGAAAACAGTATCTTATATCCACAAGCATAAATATCTGGGGAGAAGATGTGAAGAAAGCTCTAGAAAACTGTCGTCCTGTCAGGAGATGGAATCTTACAAAAAGTAGCATAGCCACCTTGGAAATGACAGATTCTTAAGAAAAAAAGGCCATTTAATAAAAATATTCATGATTTTGTACCTTAATTCTTAAAATAGCATTAAAATTAGAGCTATTTGTTTTTTAGATGGATTAATCCTCTATAAATCCCAATGAAGTTTCTTGTACACCATTCTTTACAACTACATTTAATAAATAGTGTTTAATCTGGACTGAATAGATGGCAGGCTATAAATGATGACTTGGATTCATCCTTTTTGCAGGTTAGACATGATCTAAATCTGATGGTCTTCTCCCTGACACCTTTTGATGTATTAGAACTGAATAAGTCCAAGTTCAGGTCCCATATTTCCTTCATTACCTGTATACCTACAAAAGTAACTTTAAAATGAAAGCAGTTCTATTGTCAGTGCAGATTATTAGTTTTGGTAGTCGGTTAAGGTGGCTAAATAGTGTAGAAAACCAGGTGTATAAAGTATTCCACAAAAAAAATAGATTATTATATCTCTTATAATTGACTGTAACAAAAACTGTAAGTGAACATGGTCTGTAAGGAATACTAAAAAGAGTGTCTACACAGAAGCAAACTCACAGAAGCTTCCATGAGTAACTCTTGATAAGAGTCCTTGATACAAATACTGTGTAAAAATGAAATTGACACTGATGATCCAGGGCAAGCAGTACAATTTCTCAGAATTTCTCCAGTACTATTGACACTCAATTTTCTTTTAGGGATATAATTTTTCCTTTGTATGAATTCCATAGATATCTCTTCTGCTATTTAATTTACCTCCCAAGAAAAATGGAGTGACAGAAAACACCTTCCAAAAGCTTGGTAAAGTATTTTGACCCATAAAATGTGCTTTAGATTTTAATTTAGAATTTTTTGACAGAATAAATTGCTGAAGGAAATAAATTATATATTTAGGTCTCTAACTGATTATTGGTCACTTGCATAAATTTTCAGTAAAATTATTATATTTATGCACTAATTATCACTGCATCTGACAGAATGTCATCTCACTTCTCCAATACTCTTCATTGTAAGATGAAAAGTCCATCAGGTCACCAGGTCATAGAGCCATGTTTCAGCATTGCCATATCTTTTATGATACTGTCTCCAGTTCTCATCTTATCTTATGAAAATATTATTTTTTCTTAGATAGTTTTTTAACTTTATTTATGTCTTAGAGCTTTTGATTGGTAGACAAACTTTTCTAAACAAAAATAGTTCTCAAAAATTTGATTGCTTCCAATTTTATGATGCTATAATCTCTTGAATGAAATTTCAAGTTCCTTTGCAATTGTATTTCCTTTAGATACTGCGACTGAAAACTGTTCTTTGCTCGTTCACTAGTATCATAAAAAAGATAATTTGCCATCAGTTTCCAGTTTGATCAGGTCAGGTTCTCTAAAGTAAGTTGACATTTTTAAAAGTGAAAGGATATGTGTGACATCAATTTATCTTAATCCCAATTTTACAATTATAGTGATTAAAACTGGAACTTTGTTTTTCAAATAATGTAATTTCAGAGTTACTTAATGGCATTTGGATAACAGTAATAGAAGTTTACAACCCAGCTCAGGAAGCAAAGAGTAAAAAGGACAGTCAAAAACTAGTTCTAGATAGCGGGTTGCTGTATTTATAATTGCGAGTCACTTTTCCCATTAAAATTCTTTTTATTAGTTTTTGTATTTAGAAACAATATTACTTGTTTGCTTTTTATTTGTCCTCTGACAAAAGAACATGTTTATTTGACCTTCTCCTTCATTTTTCCTGATGGTGAGACAAGGATGACACATCCAGAAAGATATAACACAGCTGTTCCACCTTCAATGAGAATTTTAAAGAATTATTGTGACTTGTACAATTCAGAAAATGTTATGGAAATGTCTTTAAAGAAATAAGCCTTAATACTCAGCTTCTTCAAGAAAACTGACAATACCTTTGAAATACAGAATAATGAGTACTCAAGAATTTATTAATATGAACACCATAATTATTATGAACTCAACAATATGAACTCATAAAATTAGTTTCAAAAATATTTGTCACTCTAATAAACATCCTTAAAAATATATTGAATAGAATACCTCTATTTGAACAATTTGTTGTACAGTTCTGTGAGGTTACGGTTTAAAGTTATAAACAGATTTCTACACACAGAAATCAGGGCATTTAAAAATAACAGTTAGACTACGCACATGCCTATTTTTATTTCTGGATCTAAGAACTTATACAAGTGGCAACACTGCTGAAGGGTTTTTCACCCTTTATATATCTATTACTTTCAATGAAATTATTGGTAGGAAAAGCATTCAGGATGCTTTAAAGTCATGGATATTAAAAAAAAAAACAACCTTTAGAAATGTAACACTTTTGAAATAATTTTTTAGAACAATAAAATCAGGTACAATAAAATACTAATTTATTCACAAATTAGTCAAGATACTCCTCAGGGTATAATTTGTTTTGTCTTTTTAATTTCAAAATTCATGTCAGGGAAAAACTCAAGAAATAATGCACAGTATAATAGAAAACAAAGAATTTATTCAAAGACCAGTTAGCATTATGGAACAAAATTCATTCCAGAAGAAAGGGTTTAGGACCTTGATTGATCAAGGAACGCTGTCAATATGTACCACTGTTTTCTACACAAGAATAAGAAGCTCCATGCTAAGACTCTTGGGAAATACAGCTGAAAAATGACAAGTAAATTCAAATAAAATAACACACAAAAAACTTATGTTTAAAAACTGCCTATAACATTTTATTTTGTCTTAATTTTGTTATTAGTTTTTCTGTGCTTTTTCAGATCATTTTGTCTGCATTGTTGCTTCCACAGTTTCACTATTTTTGCTCTTTGAGGAGTCTCATTCAAGAACGTTTTGTGCCATTATCACCTCCCCTCTCTCCCATGATGAATCTCTTTTTGTGAAATAAGTATTTGCCTAAATTTGCTATTTCTAATAAGAATGGTTTAATTTTAAAAAGGTTAATTAGATTAGCACTGGTTATCATGATCATTGGTCCCCTATCCCCCTTACAGTTCTTTGATTTGGCAGCCTTTTCTGATCACAGTCTGTCTTCAATCACACCATCTTCTATACAGATAATTTCCTGGATTTTACGGTAAGTGCCTTATGTCAGCCTCACTTTTTTCTCAAGAAAAAATAAAAAAAATTATAAAATTAATCTGGTATGTCTTTTCTGAGCTTTCGTCTTCCATTAAAGTCCTCCAGGTGGTGACTTAAAGACCTGTCTTGTCTACTGCTTCCCCTCGTTAAAACTAAAATTACTTCCTGATTACAAAAGCCCTCCTGTGGTTCCCTTTCCTTATGTATTCCTACACAGCCAAATTTGTTTCAAATTTATATGAAGAACCCTTTCTTCACTGGAAATATTTTTTCTTCCCACAGTATGTATTCCTCCAAATTTTTGTTCCATTTCTTTATCTATATATACATATATATGTATGGGGTTTTAATTCTTTTTTTTCTTTCTAAAGTTATGAAGAATCACCACCAAATTTTTTTCGAGATAAAATTTTGCATCACATTTTTCATAAACTGCTGAGTGTCTCTGGATCATTCTGAATGTAACAGGACGTGATTTCTCAAACAAGTCTGAAAGAATTCTTGATATATTGAAAGAAGTAAGACAGCTATTTGCAACAGTCACATACAATGAATTGCTTTACCTCTAAGAAGTAAGAGTGTTCAAATACTCCCCAGTAAAAATGTCTTGTTTAAAGATATTATTTACCATTCAATTTCTATATTTATTTTCAGATAGAGTTGTACATGTTTGCATTATTATGTTGGGTTTGGTTTCTTTTTTTTCTTAAAGTTCATATCAATCTTAATTGACACATAGTACTTAATTTCCACTTAAATTGTTTTAAGAAATGTTCCATGCCAGTGTCAATACAAGAAATTAAGGATTAATCTTTCAGTCCATCTATGTGATATACCTGAATGATAAACCTCCAAATGAATGGAAAATTTATTTTTATGATTTGGTGTTATTTTTAATCGTCTTTACTGATTTTTAGGATGCTATCTTCACTGAAAGGGTTGTCAAGAAACCAACAGACTGCCCAGGGAAGAGGCTGAGTCACTGTCCCTGGAGGCATTTAAAAGATGTGTGGCATTTAGTGACATAGTTTAGTGGTCGACTTCGTAGTGTGGGGTTAACAATTGGACTTGATGATCTTAAAGGTCTTTTGCAATCTAAACATTTCTATGGTTCTATGAATATATACAGGCTCCTACAAGTATGTAATGTTTATTTTATTAAATGACGTTCTGAGACATTCCTCTTTAGGGGAAACCTGTGTTTCAAGAACATGACATCTAAATTGTGTATTTGCATATTTTGCATATTTCAACTTATTCTTTCAAATCATCTTAACAATTTATAGTATTTTCTGCATTACAGTATATTCTGAAATCTGTAGTAGCTTTTAGCTACTGTACCTATGATAGAATATTTTATGGAAACATTTAATTATACACAGTAAATATACTCTAATAACAAGTTTTACCTAAAGAAGGTTAAGTCCCATTCTCAAAGAAGGCTTAGCCAATTGGAAAGACAGTTTCTATGAAAGCACAAGTATCATCTGCAGTGTGAAAACTAAAGATTAATTATTTCACTCACTAGACTACATGCAATGAATATTTAGTAGGTGTTTAATAAGAGGATCCAAAGAAAACAACAGTGAGTAGTAGTCCACCTAGAATGCTTGACTGGGAAAGAAAGACCCTTGCAACTTGTACAGAGGTTTTTTTCTAGATGTTGAAAAATGCAGAACATTGACCTGACTGTGTTTCTACAGCACAGGAGTTTGGTTTTTAAATATTTTTTTCTTTTTGTAAATCACAAGCAAACTATTTCCCTTAATTGTCCAGTACTTCATGCACTTGGGATCCAGATTAGAGCTGGCTCATTTCTTGTCAGTTTGGAATAAATGTAAACCTATCATCTGTGTCCTTCCAGGTAGATATAACTTTACTCTCCCTTATTGTCCCAGGATTGCAGTAGGACTTTTATGTCTTGTTCCCATCTCATATAACTGTTCTGGAACGCGAGCAATTGACGTGTCCATAGAGTTCTAGATGGAGTCCAACCAATAGCATTGAGTAAGCAATATTTTACCTATTTCTCTGAGAAAATACAGAACAAAATCTGTCTCTCATATAACTTCATCATACCATGGGGCTCAGTCATCTCACCATCATACTTTCTCTACAAGTCACTTTGTCAGTAAATTATTTCCAAAAGGCATCTAACCCATCTGCTCCCTCTGAAAAAGAGCAGCTATTGCTAAGTATTTTCCCTTTCTCTTCTTCAACATTCCAAGAATATTCCTGGTTCAAACAATCTGTTCTATCACATCACTACTTAAACCACCAGAAAATGTTTCACAGTTCAAGCCTGAACTTTATGGTTTTTCTTTAGTGTGGGTTAAACGTGTCATCTTATCTTTTGTGGATTCAAAGGAAGAACTATTTCCTTTTGTCTTTCAGAAATCTTTTGTTTGTTTGAAGTGTGTGTGATCTTGCCTTAGTCTTCTTCTTTTTAGGCTAACCAACTTCAGTTTGCTTTATCTAATATTTGTTTTGCTCTCCTTTAGACCATCCCCAGGCTGACAATTGTAATACAGCACCTGAGCCCCTGATATAATCACAAAACACAAACATCCAGCTCCAGGCTTAACTATGCTAAGATATGGTTCGCTCTTTACAACTGTATGCAGGTTCCGAGTTGTTTTTTTCTCCTCATCTCAATCTCATTTTTTTCAACAGGCCTGTCCTATGTACTTGTCTTAGGATAAAATGAATAGTCATCCAAAGATTCTTTATGTCTTCTTTGATTGTCGTGGAACAGAGACAGATTACCTTAAATTTGAATGTCTAAGTTTCAGGCATGTAAATTTGACTGTGTGCATTTTACTTCATATTATGAAAATCACCTTTTTACCCCTGTTTATCAGCAATCAGAGGAATCTAAGCAAAGGCAGCACAGGACTAAAGAAAACTTTCACCTGCAGTCAACAAACAAAGGTTCTTAATATCTCCTCAATTTCCTTTTGAGTTCACAGTTTTAGTGAAAACAGCAGATACAACTAAAACAAACAAGCTCTTAAATATGCAAATATTTCCTCAAATTTAGCCAAAGTAACAATCTAAATACAGTCTAAGGACATTTTTCTGTATTTAACCTAGAATATTTTACTTTTTTCACTTCTTGAGTGGATATTTGAGAACTGATGATGTGACAGATGGGTAAAACATTGAAAAATGGGTCCTTGGCAGGGTGACAGAGAAAATTTTTAATAAAAAGGAAGGTGTTAAGAACATAGAAGTTAAGTACCTGAAGTAAGCTAGTGGTAGGATGGTGTGTTCAAGTACCTTTACATTGCAGACCTTACTTAAGAGATGAGTAGATTTTAGGAAGCATACGGACCATGTTTCATTTAAACATATTCAAAGTCACCCAAATTTTTCCTTCTAATCTTTGCTTTGTGACTTTTTCTTAAATCTTCTTTTGTATGTGTGTCACTATTCTCTTCCTAAATCTAGGAGGGTCTTTGTGCTGGTTCCACATGGTTCTATCCACTGGTACTAAGAGTTTTCGTCTGTTTGTGGAAAAATGGAATACTTGTTAAGATTATTTTTGTTTGTTTGTTTTTTTGGGGTTTTTTTTTGTGTTGTTGTTGTTGGTTTTTTTTTTGGGGTTTTTTTTTTTTTTTGCTGTGAACAAACCAAATGAACCAAGTTTTCCATTTTTGCTTTGCTAGGAAAATATTTATGACCAGACAGTAAAGATGGTAGTCTAAAATCAGGTACTTTGCTAAATTCATGTTGCAACATGCTCTACTTTCCATTTCCTTTGCTGTCTTTACCATGTACTTCAACAGTTGTTCTAAAAGCTTATATAAAACCCATATAAGGTTACTTATCCTTCAGTGTCCTCAATCATACCTCCATGAAGTAAATATTGTTATTCCATTTTCTATTATTTCTTGATAAGGACTGGTTCATTAAAATACTTTGTTTCTGGGTCTATAATTTCATCTACTAGTTTTTCCAATTTTCATGTGCTGAATATCATAGGATTCCCTTTAGTTCTGAGATCTTGAAACTTTGCTTTTACCTGAGATAATTTTTTTTTTTCACGTATCTATTCTGTGAATTGACCTGACTTTTTTCCTGATGTGCCATATCTTCTGTCTTACTGAATATTGAGCTAGGTAGTCTTTTAAGTTTTAAATACTACACAGATTATTTTTAATCTTTACTATAGTCTGGCCTCATTTGTCTTGTGTATTTGTTCACTTTTTATTTATATAACAAAGAACTTTTATTATTTCTATTAATATCCTCTTTGTGGCTGAACCATCTTAATTTTTTAGCAATATTCATTTTATCCCCATACTTCCTGATATCTAGGACTGAAATTTTGTTTTCTGGTCGGGGTTGCAGTCTCTTCCACACAAGCTTCCTATTTGCTCTTAATACCACATCTAAGTGCAGGGTTGACCCTGACTGGATGCCAGGTGCCCATCATAACCACTCTATCACTCCCCTCTTCAGCTGGACAAGGGAAAGAAAATATAACAAAAGGGTTGAGAAAAAGACAGGGAGAGATCACTCAGCAGTTACTTTCACAGGCAAAACAGACTCGACTTGAGGAAATTAGTTTAATTTATTACCAGTCAAATTAGAGTGGGATAATAAGAAATAAAGCTCAAATCATAAAAACATCTTACTCCCCTCCCTTCTTCCCTGGTTTGATTTCACTCCCTATTTTCTCTACCTCCATCCTCCAGCGGTGAAGGGAGATGGGGAATGAGGGCTGTGGTCAGTTCATCACATGTTGTTTCTGTCAGTCCTTTCTCCTCAGGTGAAGAAGTCCTCACACTCTTCCCCTTCTCCAGGGTGGGGTCCTTTCCATGGGAGACAGTCCTCCATGGACTTCTGAAACATGAGCTCTTCATACAGGCTGCAGTTCTTCACAAATTCCTCCAGCATGGGTTCCTCTCATGGCATGCAGTCCTTCAGGAACAGACTGCTCCAGTGTGAGCCTCCTGCAGGGTCAGAAGTTCTGCCAGGATCCTTTCGCAGTGTGGGCTCCGTTCTCCATGGGTCCACAGGTTCTCTCAGGACCCTGCTCTAGTGTGGACTTCCGAATGGATCACAGCATCCTTAGGAATCCACCGGCTCCCCTGTGGGATCATCCACAGGCTGCAGGTGGTTATCGGCTACACTGTGATGGGCTGCAGGGGCACAGCTGCCTGACCATGGTCTGCACCACAGGCTGTCGGGGAATATCTGCTCTGTCACCTGGAGCACCTACTCCCTCTCCGTCCTCACTGACCCTGGGGTCTGCAGGGTTATTTCTCTTACATATTCTCACTCCTGTCTCTTGCTGCAGTGTTTGCTGCAGAGTAACTCCCTGCTCCGTACCCTGTCCCCCACCTTCTCTTTTATCTGCTTCCCTTGATGCACTGCCACCATCGCTGATGGGCTCAGCTTTGACCAGTGGCAGGTCTGTCTTGGAGGTGGCTGGCATTGGCTTTGTTGGACATGGGTGAAACTTTTAGCAGCTACTCATGGAAGTCATCCCTGTCACCCTCCCCTATCAAAACACTGCCACAACATCCTAATACAGAGTGGTTATTATCATTGGTTTGATTCTCCTGCTACACTAGCTTAAAACTATTTTAATTCTATATACTTAAACTCATTTTTAATTAAAATATTGAGGGCAAAATTAAGTTCAATTACTTTAAACATTAAGGCTCAGGATGTGGATACCTAATACTGAGGAAATGCAAATTTGGTGTAAAGCTCTAAATTCATAGTTTCTTGTATCTCTTTTGTGTAATCATCAATTAAAAGAGAAAAATATTGAAACGTCTGTCTGTACAATCCTAGTTTACATTGCTGTATATCCTGGGCCTTCTATCACTAACAGCTTGCATTGAACTTGTCACCTTATAAAAGGTAGCTGGAATAAAATCATCTGAGGAATAAGGTGTTCCTGTGGTATGTACTTGTTCCATGAAAGTTATTGTTCCATAGAGATGGAAAAATAAATATAGGCTATAGTCCACAGGGATGAAAAGTTCATGATTCTCTTACCACTGAAATAGTTCTAGCAAAATCAAACTGACAAAGACCAAACACAGATCTCAGAAGCACAGTGAGTTATATTTTTTTCTTCCAGAAAATGTAGCTTTTTCAGAATAATATGACTGTACTGGTTAGAAATTGAATGAAATATAGGCTGTTGCTATCTTTAAATTTTCTTTATCAGGGTGATCTTTTGTGTGCTCATCAACTAACAATTGAGTTATTATTTACTTTTTTTTACTATTATTTAGGGATTATTTACTATTATTGCTATTACTTACCTTTATAAGAAAGAAAAGTGAATATCTTCTATCTCTCTTGTGTCTCACTCAGTTGGTTATATTGTCTCCCACATCCCACAGTAAATAAATTTCATGGGAAAGAGCAACCTTCTTAAGAATGCAAGAAATGTTCTTCTTGTGTTAACCTGGTCTGGCTGATTACCTAGCTCAGTTATCACGATGAATTTATAGCAATAACCCAGAATAATTATTTCTGCAGTTGCCTGTAACTGCACTTTGAACTGGAGTAGTTAATGTGGGTAATTTTACAAATTATTAATTCTAGTAACAATAAGATAAAAATTGCAGGTGAAGATTGGAGCAGTAATTGCTATCTGAACATAAGAATATAATCTCTTCTTATTTTTTTTACATTCTAGAAGAGGTAGTTTTACTGAAAGTGGGGAAAGGAAACACAGCTCTCATTCAAATTATTGAAACTGTGTATTCTTGTGTTCTGGGTTCAGTTGGGCACCTTGTTTGCATCCTGACTCTCTGTTGGTATGAAACTTGTCAACTTTGTTAATGTACTACACACGGACACACAAACAAATTCATGTTTCTCAATGCTCATATTTTCACTAGAGCAACTTTAGGTGCACCGTAAAGGGACAAAGCTCGGATAATGTTCAGTCTTGATGAACAAGTGAAACACTGTGGAGTGTAACATACAGTACACTTTCCTCAGAGTTGAAACAAGGTCAAACCTCACAGATCTGCATGTTGGAACACAGTAACAAGTTCTGAAATTTCATAATTGTAATAATTATTATTAAATTTTAGGTGCTTGATTCAATATAATGATTGATTTAATTTTTTTGAGAGCTCAGGGGAATAGATATTCTATTACAAAGCTGTTTCCCTAAAATTTTTGTAATTTTACTCTGAAATTAGTATTCACTTGGTATTTTTTTGTAACAACACACACACTGTGATAATGCTAATAGCTTTTAAAATTAATAACTGTTTCAATAGAAAATAGTGAAAATAACCATAAAATAGAGCTACATTATTTGCATTTAATTAACTGACATTTTCTTTAAAATACTGAGTTTTTTATTTATCAATATGCCCTCAATATCACTTTGTTCTAAAATATGCAGAAGATGTTTCTTTACAAACATATCAAACCATTAAATATTTGGTCTTTGGGGACATGTTTGTAGACAAAATCATTCTTAATTTGCACACTTTTGAATGCATAATTTAGCATTACTTTTTTTGATTAAATTATTGGTGATGACAAAAAATGAATTAATGTTTCCCCATATCCCTCTTCAAAAAAGTAGATAATCACTTTATTTTTCTCCTTTTTTTTTCTCATTTAAATCTAAGTAATTATTGCTCTTCCATTAATCTCTAGTAGTGAAAAGTTTAGGGTTTTTTTCCTTTATTCATAACGTAATACAGTTTAAAGGGACAGTGAAATATAATATTGTTGCGCCCCAGGGAAGAAGATAAATAAAATGGAAGAGCTCAATTACTTTTTCTCAGCCGTTTTCCTTAAGGTGCTAATTTGCCAAAGCATTTCTGAATTATTTCATATACTTTGAGTATTGTATTCTAGTATTGGATAAGCTTTTATGAAGAGCTTTAAAAATATCACTAGTAAATGTTTACTCAGTGTTTTGTGTTTGATCTTTTTTGTACAATCCTTATACCAAAGCTGGAATTTATTTTCAATGACTACATATAAATGCAGCACACACTCTGTGTCCTAACAGATGCCATCTGTAAAAGCATTTACTTTAAATTAGTGGAATAAGTAATCAAAAGGGCTTTGTACTTAATGCAGAACTTTTGGTGACTATTAAATACTCATTAGAGGGTGTTTTTGCTGTATGACTGTCAAAATCAGCAGGACGTTTATGTTAGATTTCCTGAGTGGGTCAAGATTGAATATGATTTTACAACTTAAATAACATAAATGAATGCAGGTTATTTCAGAATCTCCAGATGTTCCTTAAACTCCCTGCCCCTAAGCGAAAGTTACAGCCAATTTAAATTTTGCAGCAATATTACAGTGCAGATTTTTGCTTCACTTAACAACTCTCTTGTTACATTCCACTCATTTGTGCCTTAACCATCACAAATGGAAAAGATGAACGCTATTGTATTGGAAGTTTTTCTCTTTAAAGATGTATTAAAAGACTGTTCAGAACAATCTATCATAAAAAGGCTTTTCGTGCGACAAAACCCTTACAAAATCTTCGTAAATGTTCCTTACAAAATCAGGTTGTCTGCCCGTATTTCAGATGTCTTGACTAGCCTTAACTGAATTTAATTTAAAAACTAAGGAACTGCTGAAAGTATGTTCTAAAGGTAAATAGAAGCTTGTAAGCTACCTGTACAGGCATATGAATTTTCAATATATTAATAAAGACTCTTATATTCTTATATAAAATTTATGATACAATGATGTCTTTGTCAGTAAAAGTTACATTTACTTGTTTCTTTTTAGCTGTTGGGTTTTTTTATATTGCACACACTTATGCTAATTCCAACCTTTGAAGATGGCAACATCTGTTAGGAAGAAAGCAATAAAGGTGTATCAAGACCCTATTTAGAAAATGTTGTAAAAACTGCTTAAAAGCAGCCTTTCAGCAAGACAGTTTTCTAAGTTAACTTTCACTGGAAAATAACCATTCAGATGTTTTGTAATAAGAGAAAATGAACTGATAGAAACTATCTTTGAATATTCAAACTCCAGGATAAAAACTTCAAAACATTAAATCTTTTTTAGTAAGAGTAGTTTTTCATAGTTAAACTCCAAGACAAGATAAAGAATTCATGACATAATGAATAAGTAAGAATGAGTAAGAGAAAGAATACCATAGATCATTAACACTAGCCTGTATAGCAGCCACAGGTGTTTGGTCCCAGATCAGGAGGTGTAGAAATAACTTATACAATCTTCGTGAAAGCATCACTGTTTAAGATATGTAAGAAGTCTTACAACCAGCTACTCAAGAGCTTCAATCATCAGTTAAACAAAGGTTTCTTTTAAGTAGGGAATGCAAAGAACAATTAAGTCTGTGGAAATGATGAAGATGACTCCGTTCACTCTAATTTCTGACTATATATTCTAGAATAGTGAATGTCCACATTTGTAGTCTTTCATTAGGAGCATAGGATAATTCAATTTTGGAGCCAAACTCCTGCTAACAGCATAGTCAGACCAGATCTTGCGGACTTCAGACAGTTCGGAAAACATCTAAGGACAGAGCCAATATGACTTCTCCAGGCAATGTGTCTTGACTGTTCTTGTGACAAAACTTCTGCTATCCAGCCTGAACCTCTTTTGTTTCACTCTATGCCAGTTGTCCCTCATCTTACTCACTGTAAGGAGTAAAACTGTCCTCACAGTCACCTTCTCACTTTAGCGGGGTGGCTGTGAGGTGCGCCAAAGCTATCACTGCACCAGGCTGTACAAACCTCCTTCTCCCAGCCTCTTCTCATGGGACAGCTACTCCAGTCTTATCATCTTGGTGTTTTTCTGCTGAGCTTGTTAATGTTGGTATCTTTCTGTACTGGGGATTCCAAACTGAACATAACATGTGAGAGTGCTATACAGAGGCAGATAAAATTTTCTTTGCTCTCTTAGTGGTGCTTCTGCTGATGCAGACCCAGGTGTTTTGTCTGCCAGGACTTTCTGCTGATTCCTGCCTGGCTCACTGTACCCAGTGCCCATTCCCCAGAACTGTTCTCCACTCAGTCCATCCCAAGCCTGATTCTTTTTTAAAGCTATGTGAGCTCTGATTTAAACAATCAAAAATATCCCAATCTGCCTCCAAAAGAACCCAAACCAAATAGAAGTAATGCTACAGACCTAAACATTGGCCGTATAAGCATAGATGGATACATTCTTCTATTCTAGAAAAATCCATACTTGATTGCTAACAAGGTTATCCAGCTGACTACAAATAGGGAACAAACACCACTCATTTTTAAGGCACTCAGTCTGATCCCTACATTTATAAAGACTTCTACAAGCACTAGATTATTTTTAATTATGTTTCCAGGACTGTTATTACTAAAGGATGTAAACTTTGTAGTTAAGTCTTTTTGTTTAAAAGATAATGCAGAAATTTATGAGAAATCAAATATGTTTGGCCCAGGGACATAAATAAACACCATACACTCAGTGTATGTCTCTAAAACTACAGACACACAAGTTCGTTACATCTGTTTTAGCTACTTCAAGTAATTCAGATTTCAGCCATGTAGTAGTGCTGCACACATATCTACTGAGAACAAAACAACAACAAAGCAAACAAACATATTTGATCAAATCAAAATTATTATCAATGCAATTTTTAAGATATTTTGTATGTGGCATCTGTGGCAAAAGCAAATGAAGCACAGAATCAATTTCAAAGGGATTTAGACTGGTTTTACCTGAGACCTTATTAATTAGTCTCAGTTGTAAGAGATTTTACACCAGTTCTTAAGCAAGGAGTTTTTTGGACTGCCTTCTAAGTGGGTGCCCTAACTATCATGTTATATGTTATTATGTGGAAAACAGATCTTCATCCTGGCTATTGAGCGTGGCTGATTAATTGAAACAGGTTGTGGAAGATCATAATTTTTTCATTCTCTGTGAAACAGATACTTGCAATGGAGAGTAAAATCAGCTTTTGCTGTATTTTTTTTTCCTCTATTACTTCAACAGTCCTTTTTCACCTCTCAGTATTTGTTTCTAAAAAATAAAGGAACCAACAAGAAATCACTTCCTTAAAAATCTATCATGAGTGCATAGGCCATGTATTAAGACATTTCCACTCAAGTTAAAGGTTATTCTTTCTCTCACTCATGAGGCCATTAGGTATTACAGGTCTGATTCTTTATTTTTTCTATTAATGCTGGCCTCACTTTGAAAAAAAAACATAGTCACTGAACCAAAACAATAGCAAATGAATGACTTTTAAGTTGCTGGTGAGTGCACGGGCAGGTCAGAACTTGAAGTATCTCATTTAAGTATCCTTTAGAGTTTGCTTGGAGATATTATATAATCAGATGTAAAAGGACCTTATATGAAAAGGGGGAGTTTTAATTCCTTTAAATTCATCTGGGACTCAAACTTGACTAGACTCAAATAGACTTAAAGCTCCAAACCCAAGACAAAAATATTTTCCAGTAGTACAGAAAATCTAAGGTGCATGGTGGTGGTGGTTTTTGTTTTTCATCTTTTTTTTTTTTCCCTGTTAATATTCTTTCAGAAATTCAATGTCTAGTTTTGCAGTCAATATATTGTACTGTTCAAAAACCCCAAATTTTTTAAAATTATCTTTCAAGGACTCTACTGCTATGTGGACAGTTTAAGGTTCCCCACTCTAAGATATATATATAGATTCCTCTTCAAATAAAATGTTATTCTAAAATACGGAGAAGCAACAAAATTTAGTTTTACACAAGAATTGTAATTGCCTGTCTTGATGAACTGAGTTTTCAGTTTTATAGTAGTTAAAATCAATCCTTTTTTGTGCACTAACTCATACTTGTTTACCTTTATCACTTGAAGATTTCAACTGATATTTTAAAAATCCTACAGCTACTTGTATATGCATGTTTATTTCAATCTAAGAGTGATTTGTTGAAAGGAAATTTTATTTTAACTTCTTTAAGGAAAGGTTATAGGAAACTGAAATAAATGAATTTTGAAATACAAGACACCTTTCTGTACAGATTTTAGCACCAAGTTACTATGATTGACATTTATTTATGTGTAGATAATGCCTTTCAAAATGGCATAATGCAAATATTTTACACTAAGTAAATATTGTTTAATTTGAGGATAGAAGAAACAGTCAACATAGGAAAACATACTGGATGTAAAGAAATAAGGGAAAACTGAAAGCAAACACCTTTTTTTTGCATAATTTTTCTCTCTAGTATTTTGGTTTGGTTTGTTTTTTCCGTGCTATAGAGCCAGCATGTAAGTTCAACTAAATGTCTCTGGGTCGTGTGTCAGAGTACATATCATCTGAATGAGAACTTTGAAAGAAAAATAACTTTTACTTTTCAAAATTGTCCACATGTGTGGGTTTTTTTATCATTACTTGTTGTAGCTTTATACCTACTTTAACACAGAGAAGGTATTTCTGAAATGTGAATGATGTTCTAATCAATTTGTGCTGCTTCAGCAAAAGTAATTGAGCCCTATTAGAGTCCAAATATTTTGTCAAATATAGGGTACAGGTGGCCAGTTTACACATATTTTTCAAAAGTAGACCAGGTCAATTCTGTGCAGGGCAAGTGTTTATAGAAAGCATTTCCTTTTCCTGAAAGAGAGATTTAAATGCTAGTTGCCAAAAGTATCCTTGCCAGATGCAAATTAACTTCAACAACTTCCCTCCTCTGTATTTTTTTTTAACATTAAAATTTATATTCCAGGGTAACATTATGATCAGAAAGCATGTGGAAGTGCCATCATTGGACAGTACAAATGGAACTTGATATTGCAGTCTTCATTTCTGAGATTCCAGTGAGAATTCCACATTTGAGAGCAAGGAAATCTCCAAATGGAAAAAAAAAAAAAAAAGGAAGGGAATAAATGATTTAATACTTTTTTGTGGTTCCCCAATATTCATGATGATGATGATGATGATGCTTATTGTATATCCTGTTTCAAGAATGCTGTTGAGCTTTGTTTTCAAGGTTTAGTAAATACCGCATGCTCAGACAGTAGACAGGAGGAGGGCAGGAAAGAAATTTCTCCTTATGTATTTAGCTCTTCTCCTCTGTCTACTTATATCTGTGTCAATCTATTTCAGTCTCAGATATTTCTTAAGAAAACACAGAATCTCTATTTTTTAATATTTTTATTGAATAATAAAAGGAAAGAAAGCTTTTAAAAGATTATCCCTACTGTTTTACCTAAATGCTGTCTCATACTTCAGTGACTTATACCTACACTTCACTATCAGTTTGGAAAGCATCTTTAGATGAATAGAATTGGCATGACTCATTTAATCCAAATGCCTCAGAGACAAAGTCCCAGAAAAGGTTAGGCAGGAGATAGCAGGCCACAGACAAGTAATGGAACACTATGATACAGGTCTGATCATAGGTGAATAATATTATTTAAATAATTCGGTTTGAATAATTGTTTTATAAAAGTGTCTGAACAGAGGTTCAGTAGCCTCCTGTATCAGTAAGCCACCTTGATTAATCAAGTACAGGCACACACATATATACTTTTTTTTCTTTCTGAAAGACACCAGGTTTCCTGGGCTGTTCTTAGTTAGCTAAACACAAGAAATTTTTTAAGTGAAATTCAAGAGAAATTTTAAATTTAGTAGAATTAATGTATTATTTTGTTAGTTCTTTTTTTTTAAGATGCCCCCTTTTTTAAAGAGACTCTTTGTAAAGTTTAGTAGGTAAGTAGCAAAAGGTATTAACTTTTCATTGCATCCTTTCTTGATTAATGAATTTATTTTGGGCATTCTTAACTCTTAACTTTCTGTATAATGTGTAATAATTGTGTCATACACACGTGTACATATACTTAACAAAGTTAATCAGTGAACATTTATTATTAAATTGTGGTTAAGATACATTTTAATTAATAAATAGTATTTATTTTAGCTACTTTGGTTTTACTTTTCTCTTAAATTTTTTCAAGGATAAGAAAAAGAGAGGTCAAAAGGAAATAAATTCTTGTTTTGTGTGACAGATAGAAAGAACTACCCAGGGTTCCTTCATGTGTAACTGTTATAGAACCATAGCATCACAGAATCATTTTGGTTGGAAAAGACCTCCAAAATCAAGTCCAACCATTAACCCGACACTGCCAAGTTCACAACTAAACCATATCACCAAATGCCACATCTACACATCTCTTAAATACCTCCAGGGACTCCACCTCTTTCCTGGGTAGTCTGTTCAGTGATGTCAGTGCTTGACAACCCATTTGCTAAACAAATTTTTTCTAATATCCAATCTAAACCTCCTCTTGTGCTATTTAAGGTCATTTCCTCTTGTCCTATCACTTGTGACTTGACAGAAGAGACAGACCCCCAGGCTACATCCTCCTTTAAGATAACTGTAGAGAGCAATAAAACTTTTCCTTAGCCTCCTTTTCCCCAGGCTAAACAACTCCAGTTCCTTCAGCCACTCCTCATAACACTTGTTCTTGGTCACATGGGAAGAAAAAAGTCATAGCCTCAGAAGTCTGCATTTCCTTCTTCCTTTCTCCTTATGTGCTGAGCATGATGCCATGTGGTATGAAATATCCCTGGGGTCACTTGGGGTCAGCTGTCCAGCCTGTGTCCCCTCCCATCTCCTTGTGTATCCCCAGCCTGTCCACTTGTGGGGTGGCATGAGAGGCAGAGAAAGCCTTGACTCTGTGCAAGCACTTCTCAACAAAAACTAAAATAGGTTTAACAACATTGTTCTCATCACAAATCCAAAATGTGGTACGATACCACATACTATGAAGAAAATTAACTCTACCTCAGCTGAAACTAGTACACTTGATCTTATGTCATTTTGTTAGTCACCAAAAAAGAAATGTAACATAGGTTACAGATATAGGTTACACTACAACTATATGGATGATATTCACATATTTGTATGATGTATTGGACTGTATGGAGGTCTTTAGATTGTCTAGCATATATTTCTTTATCTTGAATATAGCTGCACTGAATTAATAAGTAGTAGAGTATCCTTTTTGATCTCTTTTTTGATTAACATAACTTCTAAACTCCAGAGAAGCAATTCACACTTTAGAATTTTACATTCACTTTCCAAAAGTCCTCTCTAATATTTGGCTGAATTTAATGCCTTTTTTTTTTCTTTTATGCAAATTAGTTGGTTCATTATGCTTTTCCTGGAGAGTAAGAACAAATGGATATCAATAAAAAAGACAATCACATCTTTTGTAATTAAGATTGAAAGTCAAAAATAGTTAATTCTTGAACTCCTCTCCCTAGGTTCTAAATATTTACCCTGTGGTTCAGAAAAATTAACAGTCCTAAGTCACAGAACAAGTAGTCTTGACATAAAGACAAAAAAAAGTGTTTAGATTTTCTGTATTCCTTTTTATTTTGCTTGAAGACTATTTTCAGCCTAATGTTATTTGTGAGATAAAATTTTGCTTTATTAAAAATTTTAAAATTTTTAAAAGTATGTCATGGGACTCAACAACTGCTCACCTAGAATTTCATTTTCTGCCTGATTGTGGTTTTAATGCAATATCTGGTTTAAATCACTTTTACTTCAAATTCCTTAGATTATATTGCCAGATCACTGATACTCGAAGTCAATAGTAATGATTCAGTGCAATGACAGGCATCAGAGAAAAAGAAATATCAGTTTTATAATAACATTGGTATAAAATGAATTATAAAGGTATTGTACTTAAAAAAACCTCAGGTCCCAAACTAAAGACTGTATAAACAATTAGACCAATTGGTTAATCCTCAGTTCAGTGCTGAATGGCTGAATGGTAGTGTATATGAAATATTATATCTTCCAATTCTTTTGGTAGCAGAACAACATTCAGTCCTTCTCATAGTAAAAAACACATTTGCACAATAAGCTAATCAGTGGAGTTATGAAACTGTCTCTGATATGCTTCAAGTAACATACCACTTTCTTTTTTTTATTCAAAACTATTCCATTCAGGAATGGATGCGTTATCACTTTTTTTTTTTTTTTTTATGTCATGACTATAAAATCAGCAAATTATTAATAGAATAATAACTGATCTGTCATCAGAAGGGTTAACCTTCTGAAGTTTATGGTGAAACAGATATGTAGGGTCAGTAAAAACAAAACTTTTTTTCTTTTTAATAAACCATCTGAATGTGTTACTAGTGTCTAACCCAGGTGTAGATTTTAAAATTCAGTGACAGAAAAGAAATAAAACAACACTGGCTATCATATAAATCTACATTAGCTTATATTTGTTTAGCTGTTGTTTCATTTCTTAAATAAAACAACTGACCAGGCAGCAAATTTAGGCTTCAAAGGATGTAGCTTCATTTGGAATTTCTTTTTAAACAAAGATTTCTAAATGTGTGTTTCAGCAGCTGTCTTGTCAGGTTTCTGAAAGAGAAAAATTAAAGCTCTACTATATTTATTCCAAGTCTTCTCAGTGAGTGATCTAGCATGAGAGTTAATTTTATTTTCTGTTTATCAGGAATAAGGCTTATCAAAGATGCCATTTGTAAGTAATTATGAGAAACTGTCACACAGATGGTGGATAATAATGTGTAGCTGGGAAGGATAATTTCTTCCTTTTGACAAGTAAAGAGAAATGACATTTGACTTCTCTTCAGAAATGATAAGACTCAGTTATTGACAGAGATAGTCTGCTTCCATTTTCCTAAGGAAAGGAGGTCTAATGTTGAGAATAGTCTGCTTCCATTTACCTAAGGAAAGGAGACCGAATGTTGGTAATCAACGTGTCTTTCAGAGAGCTGTTCCTTACCCTTTTTCACTTTAACAGTCTATTAGCTTGTAAATTCTTAAGTGTTTACCTTTGGGATGCCTAATTGTGGAGCTGAGCTTGGCAGGCAGGAAATGGGCACTGGACTGTGTTCACATTGTTTGCACTGACGGGAATTAAAGAATGAATACAGATAAATTTATCTTTGCTACTGTTTAGATTACTTTCTTATATACATTCCATTCAAGAGTATCTGAACAATTTGAAGGTCTTTGGGCTATTTGAGAATGTTGCTATTTCCAGGACTTCATTGCTGATGATTAAGAAAAAGTGAAATTGTAGTCTGTGGAGGGCTGTGAGCCCCTGGCACAGGAGCTCTCTGCACCACCCTGGAGGAGTGAGGCCTGAGGGCAAAAAGAATCTCCCCAGGCATAAAGAATCCTTCCTCACACTCAGGGTGAGTTCAGAGGCCCTCCTGACATGCCTTGTTTCTTTATGGTAATAGCCCTTACCCCGTTGGCCAAAGGATTTCCACCCCACCCCCTACCTTCCCCATAAAAAGCCCCTGTTTGTGCCACCAGAGACAGGTGGTCTCGTTCCTAGCTGCCCCTTTGCAGGATAGCTTACAATAAAGGCTTCCTGTGGAACTGCTATACGAGACCCCTCTCTCTGTCCATCCCCAGAGTCCGCCTTTTGGGTGATTTTACAAGAGCGGCATTATAAGAGCTGAAATCAGAAGAGCTGAAACCACAAGAGCTGAAATCACTTGCAGCTGAAATATTGCTATTCTTGCTGAAATCTCTGGTTGCTTAGGGGCATTGCCAGGGCTCCTGGAAGGGCTGTTCCTTGCGGGACATTCATTCCAGGAAGGCCATGGCACACTGGTGTTAATCAGCATCGGAACCCCACAGCGAAGGTAGTCAGCATGTATGGCCACCTGTTTAAATTAATCCGTCTGATGGGGAGTTTGTGTCTAGTGTCTCTGGAAGGACGTTAATCTGTCCCATGGTGAAGGCTGAGACACGCCTTTCAGTAACTCTGTTCTATTCTTACCGGCCCAAATAAAGCTCTTGCCAAGCTTCCAGAAATTCAACACGTAGATTTTAAGCAGGACAGGAATTTTCTTTAAGTTTTGTAATGTGAATTAGAAAAGGCACCTTGGGGGACAGAGGTTCCAGAAGAAGGTGTACTGGTAACTTGAACATTTTATCTAAGATTTTTAACATCACTACTATTTTGAATCTATGCTTGACTTTGTGTTCCTGATGAGCAGTGCTGTTTTTGAAATGTATATCCAGCTTGTAATGAAGAATTAATTTTCAGCATTTGCTTTTACGTAAGTAAAGCTATGCAGACTTTCCAAATATTTTCAGATTCAGCATGACTCTGATACCTAGGGATGATTTTGCCAACTCTGTAATTTCCATTTATGATTCACATTACCTCAAATGATTCTATGAAATTACTAAGCTACTATTTTTTTGTTTCATAGTTTCATTTTGAAATACAGACTTTAGCATATATGTTGTCAGTCATCTGGTTAAAAAGAAAATTCTTACCTATGGAGAAGGTAGAGGCAGGGAGATAGTACATACAAGGAAGTGAAAGTCAGACACACCGGCCCTCCACGTCTAAGAGAAGCCTAAAGGAAATATAAGAATATAAAACCTCAAGAACACTTACACTACTCTTTACTCAGTCAATTGTATCAGAGATTCAGGACAGTTACATTGGACTCCTGAGACTTCTTCCACTATTTATTTTGTTATATTCATTTTCCCAATGAAGCTCCATCTTCCCACTTTTAAAGGGCTTGGTGTTCAAAAGGAAAAGAGATATCTGAAAAAGATAAAACAAGATGGATTTTTGCAATTGACTGCATCTGCATTTATATTTTGTTATGTCATGCTCACTTCTGTGAAAATGTTTGAGAGAAAAATATTCAAAAGAGAGAATTATAACATTTTCAAAACTTGTAAAGTTTGCATAAATCAGACTTGTTCCTGTGGTGAATGCTTATTCAACCAAAGGCAGTAAATCAAATACAAAGGTGGGAATGAGAGCTGAAAAGTGTTTTGGGCCCCAAGCAGTGTGTACAGTTCTGTATACTATGTGTAAGTTCATCAGCAGGCAGAAATTGTTAAATAATAGGAGTAGCTAGTAGGAAGAAAAGGTTATCTACAATAAATGGTGAACATTACACATTCAAATGTCATCCTTGGGTGAAGCTTTTGTACTCAGCAAAAGGGTTAACAAATCCCCCAGGTTTGCTGCTAAAAACATGAGATAAGGTGTCACTAGAGACAAATAGACAAGTAGTTGTCTTGCCAAGAAGCTGGAAGCAGAACATTCAAGTGATAACATTTTAATGAAAAAAAAAGAGACTGCCTTTCTTCATAGTCTTGTTTTTATTTGTGTTGTCCGTATACTTTCTCTCAACAAGAAATCCAAGTTTTGCTAAGTCACTTCATTAATCTTTTGAGAATAAAAATAGAAAGCTCATAGAGCACATGCTGCTGTTTTAGATTTTCTCAGGTGTCTTGGTAAGAGCCCAAGCTAGTGTTTATTACAGATTCTCCAAAAATTGATACATTCCTTGCAGCTGTCAAAAACTGACTTGTGGAAGGACTTTTCAGTTCACAATAGAGAGTAACACAAATTATATTGTAGTTTTCTATAGGTAGAAACTACTCTATCATCATATGTGGATGTCTGTTCAATTGTTATGAAAATTGAACTCTGACCTTCTAAAAATCATCACAGTGTAATTTATAAGCAGAATATCCCAAAAGGCAAGAACTATAAATAAAACCAGATACTCTTGGATCTAAGCTTAAAAAAGTTAAGGCATTCTAGTATGTACTATAGCAGAAAATATAGAATCACAAAAGATCCTGAGTTGGAAGAGACCTACAAGGATCACAGAATCACAGAATCAATTATGTTGGAAAAGATCTCTGAGATCATCAAGTCCAACCTATGACCGAACATGACCTTGTCAACTAGACCATGCCACTGAGTGCCATGTTCAATCTACCCTTACATACCTCCAGGGACGGTGACTCCACCACCTCCCTGAGCAGACCATTGCAATGTCTAATCACCCTTTCTGTGAAGAAATTCTTCCTAATGTCCAAACTAAAGCTCCCTGGTACAGTTTAAGACTGTGTCCTCTCATTCTGTTGCTGGTTGCCTGTGAGAAAAGGCTGACCGTCACCTCACTAAAACCTTTCAGGCAGTTGTAGAGAGTGATAAGGCCACCCCTGAGACTTCTTTTCTCCATGCTAAACAACCCCAGCTTCCTCAGCCACTCCTCACAGGACTTGTGCTACAGACCCTTCACAAGCTTCGTTGCCCTTCTCTGGACTATCCTCCAGCACCTCGAAGTCCTTCGTGGATTGAGGGGCCCAGAACCGGACACAGTACTTGAGGTGTGACCTCACCAGTGCCGAGTATAGGAGCACAATCACTGCCCTGGTCCTACTGGCCACTCTATTGCTGATACAGGCCAGGATGCCATTGGCCTTCTTGGACACCCTGGCACAGCGGGATCATGTTCAGTGGCTGTCAATCATAACCCCTAAGTTCTCTGGTGAGCAACTTTCCAGTCACTCCTTCTTTGGCCTGTTTTGCTGCATGGGGTTATTGTGGCCAAAGTGCAGGACCTGGAGCTTGGTATTGTCAAACCTCATTGGTGTTGGCCCATCAGTCCAGTCCAGATCCCTCTGCAGAGCCCTCCTACCCACCCAGCTTGGTGTCATCTACAAACTTGCTAATGGTGGACTCAATCACTTCATCCAGACCATCAATAAAGGTACTGAATAGGACTGGGCCCAATAATGATCCATGGGGAACACCACTACTGACCAGACACCAAATAGATTCCATTCACTGCCACTCACTGGGCTCAGCCGTCCAGCCAGTTTGTAATCCAGTGAAGAGTGAACATGTTCAAGCCATGGCTTGCTAGCTTTTCCAGGTCTATGGCATAGAAGATGGCTTTGCTGAAGTCCAGGAAGTCAACATCCACAGATCATTGAGTCCAGCTCCTCAGTATTCACAGGACAACCCAAAAGCCACTGTCTCTGATACACTTGAACAAACACCTGAACTCTGTCAGGCTTGGTGCAATGATCACCTCCCTGGGCAGCCCAAGCACCTTCTGAGTGAAGGACCTTTTCCTGATATTCAATCTAATCCTTCCTTGACACAGGTTCAGGGCATTCCCTTGGGTCCTGTCACTGGTCACCACAGAGAAGTGTCTGCCTCTCCACTTCTCCTCATGAGGAAATTGTAGACTGCAACGAGGTTTCCCCCCAGTCTAATCTGGGCTGAATAAGCCAAGTGACCTCAGCTGCTCCTCATACGACTTCCCCTCTAGAACCTTCACCTTCCTCATGCCCCCTCTTCGGACGCTATGTAATAGCATTAAATCCTTCTTATATTGTGGCACACAAAACTGCACATGGTCCAGAGAAATATTTCTGGAAATGTTTTAACAGCCATCTTTCGCCCAGCCACTCAGTTTAATGCAATTTTCTTATAACCGGCTATTAGAAAAAGGAAACACTTGAGAAAATTTGTTCAAAAAAGTGGAAGTGCTCACAAGGAATAGTAAGTAGTGCATGTGGAATTTGGACTCCACATAAAGGCCAAGGAATTTTTCTTCTATTTCCTTCCTAATCACAATATCTTGCAATAAATGTGAAAAACAAGTACAGACGATGTTATAAAGACACATAACAAAGCATGCAGAAACCATCAAAAGGTAATACTCTCATAACACTGGAAGAATTTTTCTTAATAAAGTAAATAAAGTCAATCAATTACAGCCAAAAGAGCAAGCTTCATGTTTCTCACAAAGAAACATCATGCTCAGAAAAAAAGCCCTGTGGATCCTGAGTGTATATTTTCAAGAAGAAACAGGACCAAAATTCAACTAGAAACATTGAGAACAATTTTAAATAAAATGGATTAATTGCTGTCTACCAAAGGAAAAACTATTCATTAAAAAAATAAACTACCAGAGCAGAAATTAACAGTCTAACAATGAATTGTGGGAGCAAGCCTGCACAGAAGTGAAATAATTTTCATTGGTTTTCTACCACAAATAATGTTGCTGAACATGAGGATTGTTACTTGTTACATTCAGAGATTAATGAATAATTAAAAGAAAAAAGCAATAATTTATTCAATGAATGTGGCTGGGTTTTTTTTCCACAGACTAGTTATCACAACTTTCTTAAATATATTCATTATGCAAATTAATTCAGCTAATATTCATTTACATTCTTAAGAGATTGGTTTTGATTATCCAGTGGGTATGTTACTTATAATATTTGTGACTGGTCAAAAAAAGTCAAACAGAGTAGCTTATATCACATAATTGGGTAAATAAATAACAAGTTAGTGAAACTATACAGGGTATAATTATCATCATGTATAACCAAATCCAAGCTTTGAAATACACCTTTTAAACAGTTATGCTGACGTGTCAACCCTCACACGTTTGCTTTGAAGAGAGACAGCGAGAATTAATTCAAAACCTGAAATTAAATGTAGTTCTTTCGCTCTAACTCTCTATCTATTTTCGAAAAGCTAAAAGAGCTTTTCAAGGAAATGAACCTTGTATATTTACCCTGTCATTTTGTTAAGAAACTGTTGCTGACCACTCTTAGAAACATAACTGTCAGATAGAGTATGACCCAGGACAGTTCTTCTAACATTTTAGGTACTCAAAATCCCAATACAGTGAACTATGGTCCTTTAAACCTGTTGTCTATGACAAAGGAAAAAGAAAAAGAAAAAAAAAGGAAAAAAGTGCATTACTATAGTAGTTCATGGGAAGGGCTGGAAATTGGAAATATTTCAAAACTTATCTGTCAATAGTTTGCCTTCAGAGCAAACTCTGCTTATGTTTTCATCTAAGTTCATCTCTTAAGTGTAGTCAAATATGTTGCTATTCATGACTGGCAAGAACTGGATTAAGTGACTACTTTATAAAAGTCTGCTATACTATTTGCTGAAATTTCCAGTGTGAGCTTTAACAGTAATGTCTCAGAAATAAATTTTTTGCTCACTTTTTGCTAACCCTTTACCAGAAACAAGAGGTTTCTCTTTGGGTCTTACAGTTCCCTATGATAATTAACTCTTACCTTTAAAAAGATTCAGAACATAAAAAAAAATACTAAAAAATGAATCTATTTTTTTAATCTGCTTGACTTTATATTTCTTCCCTATAAGTAGAATTGTTTGTAGTATTGTCACAGTTGCTCTGAGACATTTAACATTTATAAAGCATATAGAAACATAAACAATTTTTAAGTTTTCAAAACAGCTAGTGATCGATACTTTCATAATTCAAAAATCATAATGGTCTGCATCTGATCTCAAAAACTAAGTAACAAGCTCATAAAAAACACCAATTAATAAAATTTCTGCCAGATGATAAAAAGAGAAGTAAAACAAAACTGTTTTCATGTAATATAGTGCATCAAGTTTTCTTGATTTTTAGTGGTTTAGAGAATTTGGAATTCTTAGTGCTGCATGTCATTTGCAGTCAAAAGGTGTTATGAAGAAAGGCAAAGAATGCCACAGCTGAAAACCTGAGCTCATTTTAGCTGTTAAAGTCTTATTTAAAGGCAAAACCATGAAACTGAAGCAGAAAACTTTTCTGCTCTTCATAGATTCTTACTTGATATGTAAAGTCTTTTGGAGTCTGGGCTAAGAATTAGATTGTCTGGTTAGCAGGAAACCAGTCCATGTTGCTGTGGTGTAGGTGTCATGTAGTTTTCTAAGGCTTATCTGCAGTGCTCTAAATTCTGCGGAAATCTCTATTCAAATTACTTATACATTTCTTAAAAAGGACCTGAAGGCAAAATATCTACCCAAGACTGGCCATGTCTCATAGATGCAATGGCTGGTGAGACACATTAAGAGACCACAGACACAAGGGCCTGACATTAACACCTCTGAAGAACTTGTGTTAAGCCTCAGATTTTCTCCACTAATGGGCACTATTGTTTTACTTTTCATTTGAAAAAATGTATAAGTCACTTGTGTGGTCAGTGTGATCTTGGTCTCCACTTAATATTAAATATGGCAAACTGTTTTTAGGTTTTCTGTTAAATTGTTCTCTGTTTAAGTATATGGCATGTACAAAATAATATACAAACTACTTATAACCAAAAGACTGAGTTTTGACTAAATAATGACATCAGAATCCCAGAACAGGACCTAACACTGACCTTAAAAATTCAATAAGTCAGGCAGATTTTGCATGCCTGTTTGCCACAGACAGTGGAAGATGAAAGAAATGAATTTAAAGCATATTAAAGTGCAAGGTTTTATGCTTTTCAGTTTTTATGCTATTTTAAAATGATGCAGAGCAATAGAGAAATCAATAACATATGGACTTACCTGACTGACTCCTTGGCAAACAGCCCCTTGTTTTTAGATAAGTTTTTATGGAAATAAATGAGGATGTCTTACAAATGTGCAGTTTACTATTTTAATACACAATTTATGAGATTTATTATTTCATCTTCTAAAAGTAGTTTGTAGGACATAAGGCAGCATTACTTATTCAAAATGCATGCCATTACTCACAATAAATTCAATAAAAGTAATAAAATATGTACTTTACTTTTTGCACTTCAATAACCTTTTCTATCCTAAAAATAAAAGGCTTAAAAAGTAAGAAAGAATAATTTTGACAACACCAAAGTAGTCCTGAAACAGGCCAGTGGATGGGTAGTTCAGGTTGTCAGCAGTTATAGTGAAAAACGCATTAACTTCCAACAATGCAATAATGTGACCTTATACTTGTAGAGAAAGTTTCATCCTAAAAAGGTATGATAGCATCCTAAAAGATATTATAAAGACTTAATAAGTACTTAATTTTGTTTGGTGATAAATGGACTGAACATCTAATGGAAAACCTTGTCATTCAATGAATGGGTCAGCAGACTGGAATCCAGAAAATTACATTTCTGTTGTGGATTTTGACAACAGACTCCTGCAGGTTTTTTAGCAAGTCATAGATCTCCCGTGGTTTTCCCCTGATCCCTTCCATTTCTTATCTTCTTATAAGATTCTTACTGCAGAGACTGCATGTTTTGATACTGCATACAGCAAGTCGTCAGAGACATGATTCAACTTAGTCAGGTCCCCTGTTATCCCCCAAACAAGTGTTATGAAAAGCAGAGTAAGCTAATTTTCATTGAATTGTTTTGTGTATGTGTGTTTTATTTTGTTTCCAGAAAGTCTTGTTCTTGGTTTAGTTAGAGTTTCTCCACACTGCTGCTGCTGTCAGTAGTACGGTCAGACATATTCTAAAAGAAAATTAAACCTAACAAAGATCTAAAGATACAAGCTCCTATAGCTCATGGAAAAAAAAAAAAAAAAAGAAAACAAAAACCAAACAGATTACATTATCTCAGACAAAAAACTTTCTCCTGTTATATTTCTGAATTTCCAAGAAGGGCAAAACTCACAACGTCATTGAGTACTGAAAAAAAATACCATTAGGATATCCAGGTGAAGGAAGTCTGCTAGAAGGTTTTTTTTTTTTTCATTTTTAGATGACCAAAACCAAGTTTAGGGTCATACAAATGTTTTTTGGGTACTTTCAAGGCACTTTTAACCCTGAATGCCTCCTTGGTTATAAGGCTTCCCAGAAGACAAAGAAGCTGTTATTACCTTTGCTCTGTGTACTGGATGATTTCTTAGCAGTTTAAAAGCTGCATTTGGCACATGAGAAGAAATGATAACTTATCTGTAGAGTAACACATATAATTTTATTCAATATTATTATGTATTATGATCTCTTTAGAACAATATAAAATGTCAGATAGGAAGAGTCTGAAGTGGCTGCATGATTACGCAGAAACATCTTCAGACTTGAAAGATATAGATGATGTCAATAGATGTGCCTTGGCTCTGTTTTCCCCCAAATGATGCTGTGCCATAGGAAAGGCTATCTTGAAATGCATTGTTGTTGCCAGGGCCTGAATATGAGATATTTCATTTATTGGTTTGAATTGCTAGATGAAGTATAAAATATTTTTGCACCTGGAGAGGAAGAAGAGGAACTGCTATCTCTTAGAGAAAATACAGTACATGGAAAACAAGCCCAAATGAATACAAATCACAGAGTACACAGCATAAAGAGCATTAAGATGTTGCAGTTTCACCTAGATTATTATGAAAGTACTTGGAGAGAAAAAAAAAAACAAACAACAAAACAAAACAAAACAAAAAAAGCAAACACAAACTCAGCAATAAATGAAAGCAACTATTAAGTTCAGAAGAGCTTCTTGGGTAGATGAAAGACAAAAAGGATAGGAAGGTTTTTATTTAGTAGTAATATATTTGTTCCGTTTTGGATTTAAAGCTATGCATTGTAACTGCAACACCATATTTTGACAAGAATTAGGAATTACATTACCTTATTTCAAAATTCATAGTCATATTCATTCATATTCATATTCAAAATTAATATTTTAATTGATGTAATTCATTTAATCATTGTGTTCAATTAGTTCCTTTTCTCATGATCTGTAGAAAATATGGTATTTTCAAATTGAATTGTTATATATAGGGTGCTTGCATTAGGTATAAAGTATAAAATCAGAAGTTTGGGGTTTTTTTCTGGGGAGAAATGGTTAATTATTGTGTTTTAGAGATCAGCAGGAAAAGTGTCATCACTACGGTAAAATAATTTAAGCAAATTTAAACAGATTTTAAAGCAATTGGGGAGACAGAGAAACTTGAGATGGGGAAGTTGCAACACTAATGCCTAGAGCTATGCCTAGGGATGAGTCACTAGCTGACTAAAATCAGGATTAGTAGGTTAAACAATATGTGTGACACTGTCATACATTTCTGATCATGAAGAATTAAATGACATCTTCAGACAATGAGAAGAAGCATCACATTTGCAGACCTGGGTCCTTGTCAGGGACTGCAGCCTCCCCAATATCAGCTGGAAGGACAACATAGTGGAGGACAAACACTCAAGAGGTTTCACATGTGATAGAGAAGCCAACTAAGAGAGGTGATCTTCTGGACCTCCTACTTATACAAATTTAGTAAAATATTGTGATGATTTACATTATGTTCTCTTTCCTGCTTTCCCTTGCTGGTTAAGCCAAAAATTTGTATTTCATGTATTTCAATTAACGTCTGCACGGTACCTGCAAAATGTTGTTATGGATATAAATAGCAAAATTTCCCAGATACAGAGGTTTTTTTCTGTAATAAATAAACTACCAAGTGATTTTCACAGTGGAAAATAACATTATTGTAGGTAATATTTACTGTGTATTTAAAGACAGATTTTTTTCATTTCCCACCAGATTTGAAATGTACACATACATTTTAAACAATTGGGATCACTGATTGGAATTGTCCCACCTTCTAATAACTTTTGACAAAACATGTAAAAAGGAAAAAGGTACCTAAATTTAATAGCATAAACATTTATTAAAAAGACATATGAACTAATTTCTTAAAATTGGACCTTGAACAAGTAAATGTCTGGTTAGTTAAGCAATATACACAAGCTTGCTCAGAGTATGTTTTAGTACTTCATTAGTGTTCCGATTACAGTTCCTACTCTCTTTGACAGCACTCTTTCTCATTTATTTTTTGTACTGCAGTAACTTCCACATCTCTCTGTCAGAGGTTGGTTGGGGGGATGCCTTGGAATTTTTCTCCATCACTGTTACTAAGCAACAATTAGCCAGGTGATTAGGGCCATCAACTTTTTTGTGAGAGACAAAAGG
>VZRZ01005622.1:305064-346678 GCA_013398175.1 Climacteris rufus
TTTTTGCCGCTCTGAGCTGCCTGGCTGCTCTCCAGCCTGTCCGCCATTACCAGCTGCCTGAGGCTGACCTGACCCTGCGCCACAGCGCCACCTGCAGCCGCTCGGGAGTCATCGCACCTGCCCTGCCCGGCCGGGAGCTCAACAGCGCCCCCTGCTGTTTTTCGACCGTGATTACACCGCACGGGAAAGTCATCTGCTATTGGTTTCTGGTTCTATTTATGGTTGTTATTATTGTTATTGCTTGTTTATAGATACTAGTAAAGGACTGTTATTCCTTTTCCCATATCTTTGCCTGAAAGCCCTTGATTTCAAAATTAAAATAATTCGGAGGGAGGGGAAATCACATTCTCTGTCCTAAGGGAGAGTTCAACCTCTCAGCAGACACCTGTCTTTCAAAACCAAAACACTCTCATACACCCCTCTTTAAAATGTCAGCTACAGCTATGATGTAGTTTAGTCTAGTGAATAGGACATAGGAATGCGCCTAAAATTTCTTGACAGGTTTCTTGGCAACTAAATATGGGTTTATGGGTCTATGTGCAAAAGGGAGTGGAGGGATACATTCCCAAAGTATTTTCCAGAAACTGGAAAGTAGAGTTCATGGTAATAGCTAAACTTTTGCAGATACTTAGCTGGGGTACCCCATGGGTATTCCATGTGGTAACTTTAACTATAATCAAAGTAATGTAACAGGCGTTACACAATCAGTGATAAGGTATCTCAAAATGGATCTAATATGATTAAATGTTGGTCAAGGATGTCCATGCATGTGGTAGTCTGTATATGTTCTTATTGATAAAAACTTTAGTAGACATGCCCCTGCTCCCCACTAAAGATATGAGGTTTGTATTTAATAAAAGTGGCAAACATGAATAGGGCAGGAGGGGAAAGGTTGAATATTTTAATTTTCCTATAGAAACTACAGTCTGAATCATCCCTTAGAAAATATTTTTACTTATGAAAGATCTGTGACTTGAGAGTGTAAATTTAGTACTTATTTCTTTCAATTTCAGTATAAGCCAAGAAAAATTCCTTCAGGAAGTCAAAACTACTAATAAAGGAGAGCTAGAAAGGGTCTTATCCTGACTATAGTAAAGGGGACACCACTATGCATTTCTGTGACCACTCATCCCACTGGTCACAGATAGAATACCTTATAAAGATCTTGTGATGTCAGCTGAAGTTGTTGCAAATACCTGCACACTTTCTGCTGGCAAAATATTTGTGAGTGCTTTGTAATTTTTTTAGGTAAAATCAGACACATTCCATCAGGTCACAAGTTGAACTTGTCGAGTTGCCTCAGTAGACTGAATATCATTCAAATAACTCACACACCAGTTTTCACCACTTCATCCATTCCCTTTGCAGTATCACGCTCAGTCATTTAACCAGGCTTACCAGAAAGCAAAGGATCTTTGATTTTTGGAGTTATAATTTTTCCTTCCCTTTGCTTCTTTCCTTCAGATTGAATGTGAAGAAATGGCTTCATTGGGACAGAAGCTTAATTCTCATAAAACTTAATGCTGACATCCAGTGAACAGTTGACAATACTACTTGATACCAGCTACCATCTTTAGAAATTATGGGCTGGATTGAAATGAAATTACTACATGACAATAGTTCTATTTGAATATGCTAATAATGACATATGATGTTGGAATTATGCAGAACTATGAGGCAGATAGGCAGCCTGTGAGATTTCCTTTCAAAACGCCAACAAAAATTGACAGCAATGCTCCTAATTATATACTGCTTTCAGAAGGATACCTGACCCAGGCATTCTTCATCCATGTCATGTATGAAATAACAGTAGTCTGATGGACTGGGTAATACAGTACTGATAAAAGGTTAGAGACATATTTCAGGAAGTATTAAAGAACTCTGAAGTTATTTGTCTCAAAAGCAATTATATTATCCTTAACAGTGATCCTTCTTTCCCTATGGACAACTGTAATTTCTTTCCCTGACCATTTTCTTTCCATTGTGAAGTTAATGTTCTTTGTTTGGAACAGCCAACTGGACAAGGCAATTGAATACAGAATATAGATACTAAACATTATTCTTATAAATTGTATTAAATTGTATGCATCTGTCTCTTTTATCAAAGGCCTGCCTGCATGGAATAGCTGTAATCTGAATTAGTAGATGGCTGTTGATTTGGTGAGAATGAACAAGAGAGGCATATTTAAAACAGGTATGATGATAAGATGATATCAGTGAATTGCACAGTGGATTTCAGGTTTTGGTCATGTGCCATAATTTTGACAAAATAAATTGTATCAATTTCCTTAACTTTTTACTAAATGAAACGATCAGTCTGAAAAGAGCTGGGTTAAAATCAGGTTCATAAACTTAATAGAAGCACAATATCGATCTTCTGTAAGGAAAACTGAAGTGCTATCTTGTTGTGACAATAAATACAAGGTCTCAGGGATTAAAGAATTGCACTGACCATATATACATATATTCATACTCTTCATATCTTTATGAAGGTACTGTTGCAATTTGTTGTCAAATTTTTTCTTTCTGAACCAAATTATTTTTCTCTTTTGCAATGGCAGTCTCTGACTTTGCATAATAAAAAAAGGACTTTAATAGAGGCTGTTAAATTAATTGGATTTCCCTTACAACATGACTTAACTTTATAGGGAAAGACAGACAGAAAAGAGGAGAGAGACAGAGAAGGAGTGAAAGGAGGAGAGATGTTGGAAAAGAGAGGACATTGCAGGTTGGTGTCCAGTTCTCATCTAAACCAGATGACCATGCAGCAACAGGCACCTTTTTCTATAAACCTCTGAAGAGCATTAACTCGGCAGGGGCATGGCCAGCATGGCCAGAATACAACAGAGACAGTTCTGCTAAGAAAATGTAATGTTTGCTTCTGTTCTTGGGATTTATTGGGAAGGAAGAGACTAGAGTTTGTCTTCATACACGATCTTTGTGATCAGAAGGTGGCAGTTTAATCTCTTTGGCAAAAGAAAGTTAAGTCCCGACTCTTAATCCTCCTGGGTAGTTGCTGTATTGAACAGCTATGTTGCCTCATAGAACAACATTCTACAGAATTAATTATAATTTCTGGTGACCAGTTCATTGTTGTGGGTCTTGTGACTCATTTTTCCCACTCACTGAATTACTTATCTAACTTCTTTATTTGACATTGAGCATGTACCTTCATATCTGATGCTATTTGCACACTCTCAGTCTATGTCAGTCAAATCTCTGGTTTGTAATTGTATTAAAATGTGGGTTTTTTACATCAAATATGTCCTGCTATGTATGCCCCTCTCCTCCTTCCTTCCTGCCCTCCACCACCCCCAAAATACCTAAGGAAACAAAATAAACTTGAACCCTTCTAAGATTACCTTCTACAACTTGATTAAATAAGCATTTAGTTGTTGATACAACTGACTGGTTGACGATTGACACTCTAAGTCTATCCTGTTAACAGTTTGTTATCATAGGCATTGTAACCAATTAGTGTCAAGCCTTGTTTGCCCTAGATTAATTTTCCAATATCTGGAGTTCAGAATCAGTTTTTCCTGAAATTAGTAAGAGCACTTGGAGTCCTTTAGCTAAGTATATAGCTTTGAAGCTAAAACATCTGGCAAGTAAATAATGTTTGTGGATTTTCTTTTTCTGAATTAGTATGCACTAAGGAATAGCTCAGTCTGCATGAGGTAAAAATTTGAAAAACTAATTCAAAGGTTTAAATGAAGCTGAGAAATTGTGAATATAATTGATCTTAAAGTAAGCAATTAAATAAAATCATATACAAATCTCACTATTTTAAATTTCAATTAAAAATTTACAGGAAAAATCCTGTTTAAAGTATAATTTTTTTCTGTACATATGAACTTATTTTCTAGAAAAGTTTTTCAAATAATTTTATTAATTTGAACTTAAAGGAGAGAAATATTTTCAGCAGTTCACAAATGGAAAGAAAATTATGAAAGTCAATATCAGTTATGTCCATCCTTATTATTCTAACTACATTGAAATGGGTGATTTTTTAAATTAATTTCAGGTGAGCAGTTGGACTGATTATTAGACACTACTAATGAATGCTCTGTTCTTAAAGGTACAAAAATCTCTATATTGCAACAACTATAAAATTTTAAGAACACAGGGTTTGTTCTTTTTTTGGTTACTTGCTTGATTTTTGTCACGATCCGCTAACACAAGCGGAGGTCGTGATGGTTCTTTTAACGATCTCAAAAGGCACAAAGGGGATTTCAACTTTAATCAAATAGTGCACCTTTATTGAATGCCAACAACACAATTATGCAATAGAGGGGGGAGAGAAAGAGAAATAAAGAAACGAAATAGTGGAAGAGAGAGAGAGGGGGAGAGGGACAGGGTAATAGCTACCAACGGATGAGACGAAGCCCTCGTGGTCCTGCCAATAGGCTCGCCGTCGTCCCTGGGGAGATCTTCGTAGGGTTAATTAAGAAAGATCTCTTTACAGTCTTTTCGAAAGCGAGGGGCAACTGGCCAGGAGGTGAGGAAATCTGCCACTATTGTTGGTGAGGCCCGTTGGCTGTGTTCAGGAGGGAGTGCTCAGGACTGATCATTCTTTCTCGCTTCAGTGCAGTCCTCTCGCCTGGGCAGAACCTGTGCCAGCCGGCGCACCTTGCAGGCAGCACATGACAATCATCCCACCTTAGCCAGGCCAGGACTTTTTAGTGCAAAAGTTCTCTTTTAGGCTTTCAGTCTCTGTCAATGATCATGAGGCAGATAAGGAATTTTCAGGCCATCTCTTACAATTTTTAATTGAAAATATCCATATATTGAAGTCAACAAATTCAATTTCACAGAAAAAATGTAAATTAGGGTTTTAGTGAAACTGCCTTTAGAAGTTTTTTTGAGCTGTTTCATCCATTTGAAGAGTTTAGAACAACCTAGTTGAATAAAATTCAACTTCTTTATCCACCATGTGATAAACAGGCATTTGAATCTTGTTTTCTATTATACCTGATAATAAAAGAAAGCTAATGCACCAGACAAAAACCAAAACAAAAACAAAAACAAAAAAAACCCCACCACTTATTACAGGATAAGGATGAATTTAACCATTTGTGACTATTTGGTTATCTGGAATCTGGAGTAGAGGATTTTAGTAAATAGGTAGGCAAGTGGAATATGTTTTTGTGTGTGCATATATATCATATGTATTTAATAATAAAAAATGCTAGATTATGCACACACCCCCACCCTCCTTCCCGCGAGATGCAATTTTGCTTTTGGCCAGATGTACATTTTAATTATATTCTAAAGGTAGATCCATCATCACAGTATTGTGCCTAAGGCTGTTACTGATTGTAATACCCATGAATATTATTTTAACATTATTATTATTATTATTGTTATTGCTGTTATTATTATGTTTTTAACATAATTAACATATGGCACATTATGTAGTTACAGCAATGGAATATCTTTTCAGTTTGGTTCATGATTTTACATGCACAGTTCAGCTCTGGCCTCAGCCAGTTTTAGCCAACAGGGGGACTGTGAAGAATTTCTATAGATGACAGGAGAGACAACTTTTTTCTTCCTTGATGTGAAATACAAGTTGGGAAAAAAGAATGGTTGAGAACAAGGTGGATGTCTACATGTGATTGTGAATGTCTCACACTGAGTATCACTCCCAGTATAACTTTCTCATTGATGCACCAAAACTTCATTTAAAAAAAATGCTTGGTGTGTATTTGCACTCTTGAATATGTTTAATACTGCCACACCTCAGGCATTTGTCCCTTTATGCCAGAGAAAAAAACAATATGTAGGAGTCAGATAAGCAGGGGATCAAAAGGAGTTTTATGAGATTTAGCCATAATGAGCTTTTTTTATGTCTTCAGATATCTTTTTCATTCTTACAATACTGTGATCAAAATGTTTTAAAAATTCAGTGAATTATATTTCAAATGTAGCCTATTGGAGAGCATCTAGCAGTAGCTACTGGATGAACTGAATGTATAGGTAAACTTCTGAAAAGTTTATGCCACAGTATATTTACCCTATGTACATATTATCAAATACTCCAATAAAAATAAAATTATTAAAATAATTATAAAATTATCTGCCCATTGTTTAGGCATCATGTCAGCACATATTGTCCATATTAAATATCTAAACTTAGAAATCAAGCACCTTTACTACATTTCAAAAGTATTTTTAAAATATTTTCACATCTTGCTTGCTAAACTCAGTTTAATTTCCCCTACTTAATATGTCTTAAATTGGTACTTAATTATCCAATCTATGGTAAAAACCTGAACAGAAAATAAATGAAAATACTGTAGTCTTCTATAGTAAAGACAAGCAAGAAATTATTTCCACAACTTCTAAGAGCTGTTAATTCCCACATCCCTGTTATCATCATGGGGCATTAACATTTCACAGGTTTAACTTTCTAATATAAAGATTTTGAATCAAATAATTTGTATCAGCCACAAGCAGAAGTGTAAGTAAGTGAGAAAAATTAAAATGTATTTCTTAAGATTTTGAATGATTTTAGCTTTTTTTGAGGGGTGTGCATTTTAAGACTCAGTGCTGTCACCAATCCAGATCTCAGTTTGAAATGTCATTGTTGTGATTAATTGATAGCCATAACCTACATCAGGGAAGTATATAATTTTAAATGGTAAAGTCGTAGATAGAGACCAATTAGTACCATGGTAAATGATGAGCAATTTCGATGTCAAATGTCATTCAGGGTCTTGTTATGTCGTGCCCTTTTTTCTTCCTTTTTCCCTATCCTTCCCTGCCCATCCCCATTTCAGTCTTTAATATACAAAGTAGCATTATTTAAAAGATTTCTATGCAATTTAAAACACACTGAAAACTTAATTCCTTTAAAAAAATTAAATAACACCAAAGTTGAAGAGGAAACAGCCTTCTAAGGAGTCAGCAAAGGCCTACAAGGCCTGTTGTGAGTGCAAGCACTGAATTGTGGGGGGAAACATTCTCAGTACTCAGAAAGTGACATCTGGGACCAGGGACACAACCTGTGTGCACACAGGTGTCAGAAGGCAAAGAGCTTGTGTCCGTGTGGGTCCACCCTGCAGTATTTCAGCTTTCGTTCATGGGCTGTTGGACACTGCATGACAGGTAATGGAGTTTATAGAAGGTCTCAAGGAAGAACAAACAACACCTCTCAAACAAAAAACATAATAGATAATTTTTTGGTTGTTGTTTTGTTCAGACTATTGTGAGATCTCCTGTGTTTTCCAGAGTGTCCTACTGGGGACAGTGTGGTGCCAGAATCCATCAGTGTGGTTCCACTTGCAGGATCAGGGTCCTACTTTATAAATGTAAATTGGTAATGCTTACTTACTTACAAATAGGCATTTAACTGACATTAAAGGAAGCACTGTGCAAGTGTTTATTAAGAATTAATGAAAATAGATTATATGTTGTATAAAATAAATACATTTTAGATTATATTAAATGGCTGATTTAATAAGCTACATATTTCGGCTTACTCTATTCAACATATATTACCTTTCTAAATGCAGGCTTTACTAAACTGGTGAGGATAGACGAAAGGTTATCAAGGTATTACCTTTTATGTATTGTTTGATTCTCGATCCTGTTCTTCTGAAACACATTATTCACATGGGATTTGGAAACATGTAGAGGAGGTAACACACTTTTTAGACCTGACTTATTTATATATAACAGACTGATATATTTAAAATATGAATATAAGAAATATGAATATAAAAAATGTTATTATAAACATTTTTGTCTCTTCTGTTATTCTCTTTTTCTAAACATTTAAGGCTAAAATTAGTATCAAAAGTGTGAAAAAAAAATGCAGTGGGCCAAAATTAATAGCACACTTAAAACTAGAGGACAGGAAGACAGTAAGCATGCTTTGCTTGCACTAAAATCATATGTATATTGAGGTTCAAAGTCTGGCTTTATTTGCATTTTTTTAACATTCACATTTCTCTGAATCTGTTACAAACTGTCTTGTGTTTAAATCTATTAGAAGTTCAAGATATATCTTTGATTATATCCCACTTGACAGCATAATTGGAGAATTTAAGCCCAAAGTTTTCCTTTAGATAATTTATCTTTAATATCTCTAGATTAGATGGCAGAGGTTTTGAGGAAGAACTGATAACTGCATGAAATTACACAAACCATAATATCTTTTGGGGGGTTTTATCTCAATTAAATAGATTTTATATTATGAATGCTGTTTGTATTGGACTCTTTGACCAGGTATCTTATATATATCAATCAAGTGATTGCAAATGTAGAATGGAAATCTTACATCATTAGTGTTAACACTCTCAGAGCTTTCTTAGGTTAGTCTCATTGCTCTCCTCCACTTTCAAAGAAAGGTCTTCCAGTGTGTGACCTGACTGATTGTGTGGTCATATAATCAGGGAAATTCTGAGTCTTCATTGATATTTCCTGTAAGGATGATTTTATGAAGAGTGCCAATATTTTAAATATTTTAAAATTCTTTTCTTTTTTGTCGGAAAAGCACTTATGTCTGCCACTTGCCCCTGAAAACTTCCCTCTTTGTGTGTCTAAACTCAGAATTTCTGAGGTAATTTGATCTTATAGACAGCTATAATCAGGTAAACCCATTAACTGTTATGACATGCAGGGTTAGTTTGATCATAGAAGATCAGTTATTTTCTATATAACATCTGGTTTCCACATTAAATGTTTATAGAGGTAGCATGGATTTGCCAGTGTTCCCTGGAAATACACCATAAAAGTGAAAGCCCTTAGTCCTTCTCTCCCACCAAATTCTTTGAAAGTTCAAAGAACACATTGATATGATGTACATAGTCTACACTTGCACTGTTTGCTATTTTAGGTGTCAGTTACTTTTCTTGTCCTGCTTATTTCTTCCTCCAAAACACACCTGGTTTTATCTCCAGAGACTACTTTCTACCTTCATTATGTTATTTCTCTTCAATTTCAGTTGGTTTTGTGTGGTTTGGGATGTTTCTTGGTTTGGTTTGGTTTGTTTGGGTTTTTTTTGCTTTCCCTTTACAACAGTGGTGAAGTTTGTTTATTTCAGTAAGGAGATTGGCATGCATCAGAAAATAAGCCCAAGACACTCATTTAAAGTTGAAAACATTTTTTTTCCTATAGTTCTCACCCTCATCAGGAAGAGAGAAATGACTCAGTTATAATGATCTGGACAAGGCAGAAACAGTTGACATTTCAATACCCTTCATTTGCTAACACAAAATAGCTTCTAAAAACACCTAGTGATATATAAATAAAATGCACAGTCACAATCATTAGAATTAAGTGGAGGGTGTTTTAAACACTTAACTAATAATTGCAATATCTGGATAACAAACACTTTATCATATTCTACCATGGTATCTTAATTAGTCTAACACTTACATTAATTTTCCAGCAGCGAATGATGAAACATCTCAGAAGATGTTAAACCATGTAAGTTATCTTCAAGAAAGTGTCGCATTTTCATGTGTGTTTTTGTGTTTCTGGTGATGTAGCGATACTTCTAAATTTATAGTCTCCATTTCAAACGGACAGCACCCACTAACAACACCCAAAAGCCATTTGTTACTTTTACCTACATACTGGAACTTTTTCACTGACTTTGGTTAATATGCCCTGTGTCTATTGGACATTCATAAAATCACAAGATGTCAAAAAGGAATGTTTATAGACTAATTTGCATTACTCATGATTTGTGACTGTGCAAGACAGAACTCATCCATATTTAGTCTAGGGTGGGGAGATAGGGGGAAAACTAGGGGTAGGCGTTATTATTGGCTCAATTCCACACATACCAAATGTGAATACTTATGTTCTTCCCACAAAACATTAATTTCTTCACATAATGTAGACTTTATTCTTTTACCAAGTTCCAGATAGCAGACAGCTCTTGTTTTTCACTTATGTTTTCCTTTTAACAACAGTCATTAATTTACTGATACGCTGTCTATCAGAACCACATCATCTTGATTAGAGCTGTTATCCTAATCAAAAGGCTGATAATTAAGACTATCCATCTGTAGAGTTCCAAGTGCTAAGACGAGCTGAAGATCCTAATTAAGATTATTTAGGTGTTACTTAAATGCCATCATTTGATTCAGCTAATCATACCAGCACGTACATTAGATTTGCATTAATGTTCTGCTGAAGCCAGCAGCTCTTTAAACAGATCAAAAATGTAGATTACAGGCACCATTTTCAAACATCTTTATATCAATATAGCACTGAGACAATGCTTTAAAGTAAACGGAATATTGGAAGAAAGAGGCAATTTCATGTTTCTAAGTCTGCTTTATGATAATCAGTAGAGTATTTAAAATAAGTGATCTGTTTATTGAGTTTGTGTGTCATAGCTGCTCCACGCTTAAGTTTTCACTTATGCTTTGAATATATACTGTATGGGTAGCTCTCAATTTAATGTGTATTTTTCTAGCTTAAATGGAATGGTACAGTGCATGGAAATTCATTAGTTACTGCTGATAAATTGTTAGATAGGTAGTTTGCAAATAAGTTATTGGACAAGTCATAATTCTCATCTAATAAGGAATCTATTTGAAGCTGAAATTCTCAAAGTCATGATTTTTTTGTTTAAAAGGGAGCTGTGTTAAACTACCTTTTTTTTTTTTTATTTTATCCAAAGGGTAAATCTTTTTTCATCAGAATATAAGTACATTATGATTGTATAATCAAAACAATTAAGTTTCTACTTAAAGTTTAACCTGTAGATTGTTCAGTTTCTAGGAAAGTACGATTGTTAGTAATGTTTAGTACAATTCAAGATCTTCATGAAGTTATGAAGAGTGGTTCACACATATAATAGGTTGAACATAAGAGAGGCCATGAGTGTGCTTCAGAGAGAGGTCAGTTCCTTAAAAAAAGGTTATGATAGCTGTTTTAAATATATATGTATATATATAAAAATCTATTCAAATACTTGTTTAATCTAAGATTCTGTTCACCCATAGAAACTTAGAAGAAGAGGACACTTTTCTACTCTCTTTACCTACCTAACAGAAGGGTATATATATGGAGACAGCCTCTGTTGGAGGTGCATTGTGTTTGGAGGAAAGACAATGGACACAGAGAAACTCTAATCAGACACTCTAAAAAGATTCAGTGTGAATGTTGCCAAACATTCCATCCTTGGCTGTATACAGAATTTTACTGAATAAGACCCTTATCTGAGCTGGAGCCTCTTTGAGCGGAAATTCACTGATTCAGTGCATCAGACACAGCTCTTTTAAGAACTAGAGGATGGCTTACTCTCTGGAGGTGAGTCATTCAGTATAAAAAGTGTCCAAGTTAGAAGTCTTTCTTCTAAATGTTTGAAGTGAAAAGAATCACATTCTTTCAGTCTCATTCTGTTTTTCAGAGTCATACTATTATGACAGGATTTGTTCTGGAGAATAAAAAATTCCTGTACACATGAAGTACTCTGCAGTCCAACTAAGTACCTAAGCATGGAGATAGCACAGTCGCATTGCTGAATTTCCTTTAAAGGAACATTTGCCTGAAGATAAATTTGACTTCACCTCCTGGTCCCAAAACCCACTTGAGATTCCAGAGCTCTTTAAGAATAATATGCTATGGGTAATGTAAAATACTGGCCCAATTCACAGAATACAGAGTTTTTAGGTATAAAAACTATCCCATAACTATAGTTTCTGGGATATATGTTTATCATTAATCTGTAAAAGTGAACATTCAATTAATGAGCTTAGGGTTTTTTAGGGTTCCTGCAGGGAAACTAGACTCTAGAACAATGTCATGTAGACAGGAAGAAAGAGGAATATGAGTGGAATATCTAAGAAGAGAGAGTTAAGTTATTTTGGGACTCTTAACTTTACGTTTTCTAGCCTTGAAATGTTAATTTTGCCTTTAATTCTGAAGCTCCTAGATCTAAGTTTTTCACTATTTTTGATGGTTTTGCAAAGATCTTTGCTTGCAAGATTCTGATGCTATCCTTCTTCTTATGTTAACAGATTCTATTACATAAAATATGCCCAGCACCAATAGGAGATGGATGGAAATTTTCAAAGAAATTATAGCAATTACACCAAAAAAAAACAAAGATATTACAGTGTATTTTAGTGGTTACATTTAAGAAGTGAATCATCTTTTAAAAAATCCCATTTTTTATATTCTGTTTTATTTGCATATAAACAGACATATTCACACTGAATTTGCATAGAAATAGATGCATTCAGAACATCTTTACAGCAATCATGAAATCAAAGAAGTTACAGATGTAACACTGTTATTAGTTCTGATTATTTAAACTGGGCATCTATTTTTCTGAGTGATTTTTTGGACAGTTACTGATTTTACACACCATTTTGCACCTGCAGATTCAGACAATAGATTTAAATATTTAATTTAGATTCTTCCCACACAGCAGGCAGTTGCTGTCTGAGTTTTCCAGACTGCACTCAGGTTGAGACTTTCTAGAATATTCAATGTAAAATATCTATGTATTTAATTTTAGAGTCTCTGAACTTTGGGAACAACTGTCAACCAGAACTGTATCCCTTACAGTTTTAAATCTTGCCTTACACCCAAGAAGACACATTCCATATCAGGAGACACTTCCAAAGCTTTTGCTTTTAATGTTCCAGTAGTAGTATCAGAAACACTATACTGCAATTTGTTAAAAATTTGCCCATGCTGAGACCTAAGACAGTTATGCCTTGCATGCCAATACCTGAGAGCATTAAACTATTTTCTAAACTTTTAATTTTTAGAGGTTTTAATGATGTTCTTACTTTAAATTTATCTCACTGGTTGTTATTTACTCTAAATGAGATCTCTGTAGAGAAATGGGTAACATGAGGGTGATCTGCAGATAAAAAATTACAGGTATTGAATCATCAGGTCTATAATATCACAACTTGTTTTCTAGTGTTATTTTCACAGGTGGAAAGCAGATAGATTTATTCTTTTTCTTCATACCCGGACAGAAAACAGCACAGCTGCTACTAGCTCTCTGAACATTTTACTCAGTCTTCTTTTCAAATAAAAATGCAATAAATTCTGGGATGGACAAAGCCAATATGAAGCAAGAGATATTTTTATTCCATAACTTCTTAGTAACATCCTTGACAGTTAATAAGTTCTATAAATTGATGGAGGAATTTCTCTCTAAACAAAGTCATGATTTTGCTCAAGGTCAAGGAAGAACAATCTTTCTAATTTATCCTTTAGCAATGTTATGTTTACTATAAATTCTCACTTTTTTGAAGGATATGTTGTCTGATATAGAAATTGTGAACTGTAAAGTGTTTTATTTTGTGTTCTGAGGAAACAGCATTCTCTCAAGTCATTTGACCTAACAGAGCTTTCTTTAAATAATGAGACTGAACCAGATGATTCTACTGACTAGTGCTAAAGAATCTTCTAAAAATATGTCTATTGACAGTACCTGGGTACTTCCTAGCAAATGCCTAAAATGCTTTTAATGTTATATTTTAAGATTGTGGTTCTAAGCAATATTTCCTGTTCTGATATTTTATTCATGCTGTTAATGCTAAGTTGATTAGCTGTCACTATAATTTCTTTTTGGAACATATTTCTTTAATTACCACTTCATCTTTCTGCAGTTTTTAACAGTCTGAAGCCATAAACCAGTTACTGTTTTTACTACACTGGTGTGACAGTGGAAATTAGATAAACTGTCTGCAAAAGTACATGTTCATGTGGAAACCTGCAGAAGGTGGACCTTCAATTACAAATTTAGCGAATTCATCTGTGAAAGACTTAAGAAAATGGACTCTTGAATCTGACAGAAGTACATATAAATGAGAATGCAAGAAATGTTCCTTATGTGGGACCATATAACTAATCCTTCTTTCAGTAATGTTAGTGGGATATGCCATTTAAAACTATCATACAAGCCTGGCTACTGCAATATATTTCCCTTCTAAATTCTATTATCCACGATCATTAAATTAAGGATGTTATATGGTACATTCCTATGCATTCACTCTAATATCTGTCTATGGACTTCCTATCTACGAATTTATTTAAACCACTTTAAAACCTGCTGGTGTAATTTTCACCCACAAATTACTGTAGAAATAAATTGCAGAATCGTATTGCCTCAGGTTGTAAGTACTTTTGAAATGTTTATCTTGTGCTAGCTTCAGTGACAGCTACCTATGCCTATTACCATGGGATGTGGCAAATAACTGTTCTGTATCAACTTACCCATTAACTTCCTGATCTTTCCATATCTTACAAATTTGCCTTCTCTTTTTCAAATTTTAGTGTCCTAGCCTTTTAAAATTCTCCTTTGAAAGTTGGTGTTCTGTTCCCTTATATGTTTGCTGCCTTTATCTGTACCTTTTCTAACTCTGCTGAGTCTTTATTGAGGGATGAGAACTCTTAGTAAATGCTGACATACACATTTATATATTTTGTAAAAAAATTAATTTAAAATTTCCAAATATTTCCCATTCCTTGGGATTCAAAGTATTTTCAATCAAACAATTAAACAGCAATTTGTTGGGATGAGGAGCATATGACCACGTGCAAGTTGAAAGGATGTCTTGAGTTACATGAAAGTGTAACCAAAGGAATGTATTCTATCACCATCTCCATCACCTTTTGATGAGTTGTTGATGATGGGTCATTCACAACAGTTGACCACTGTACCCCACACCCTCCAAGACTGCAAACCGGGCATTAGATCAGAGGCAGGTGATGCCTCTTATCTTCACATCAATGATTCAGCCCTGATAACATCTTCTGAGAAGAAGAAGCTACTCTGTCCACTAGTGGGCCATCAAATGACATCATCCCATTGTGATATGCCCCGCCCCAAAAAAGAAGGAACTGGACATCCCACCTGCATAAAAAGAGTGGAGAAAACAACACCCATCTCCACTGGTCTCCAGAGGAGAGGAGCTCCATAACCACCAGACCCTCAAGAGACAGATGGGATTTCTTCCTCAGGTTGTCAGGTTACCTTGTCAGTTCAGTGTGTTGTTTTCTGTATTACTGCTTTTATTTTAATTTCTACTATTAAATTGTAGTTCTGACTTGGAATCTCTCGCCATATTTTTTCTGTGGGGTTCATTCCTCTGCNACATTTATATATTTTGTAAAAAAATTAATTTAAAATTTCCAAATATTTCCCATTCCTTGGGATTCAAAGTTTTTTCAATCAAACAATTAAACAGCAATTTGTTGGGATGAGGAGCATATGACCACGTGCAAGTTGAAAGGATGTCTTGAGTTACATGAAAGTGTAACCAAAGGAATGTATTCTATCACCATCTCCATCACCTTTTGATGAGTTGTTAATGATGGGTCATTCACAACAGTTGACCACTGTACCCCACACCCTCCAAGACTGCAAACTAGACATTAGATAAGAGGCAGGTGATGCCTCTTATCTTCACATCAATGATTCAGCCCTGGTAACATCTTCTGAGAAGAAGAAGCTACTCTGTCCACTAGTGGGCCATCAAATTACATCATCCCATTGTGATATGCCCCGCCCCAAAAAAGAAGGAACTGGACATCCCACCTGCATAAAAAGAGTGGAGAAAACAACACCCATCTCCACTGGTCTCCAGAGGAGAGGAGCTCCATAACCACCAGACCCTCAAGAGACAGATGGGATTTCTTCCTCAGGTTGTCAGGTTACCTTGTCAGTTCAGTGTGTTGTTTTCTGTATTACTGCTTTTATTTTAATTTCTACTATTAAATTGTAGTTCTGACTTGGAATCTCTCGCCATATTTTTTCTGTGGGGTTCATTCCTCTGCTGGTTTGTTTCCAAACCAGTGCAAGGGAACTAGCCCTTCCTATAAATTACATATTCTACTAAGAAAATTAAACTTGAATCTAGAGAAAACTCTAAGGGCTCAGATCTACAAGGGACTTGCTGAATCCAGCAACCTGAGAATCCAGCTGCTGAGGGCAGTTTGCAGCAGCTCCATGCCCCTGGGTCAAAGCAGTGGTGAGGCTGAGAAGGTGTTCCTGATAGGCACACCACAAACACGTGGACATGGCCAGACAAGTGGCCTTAGCAGCCACCTGTCTTCATGCACTCTATCCCTCTTAGCCCCTTATCCCTCTGTGTTTGACCACAACTGCCTTCCTAATCCACCTTGATACTTTTATTTCCTCATGTTTTCTTCATCTGCTAAACATTCCCAAATAAGCGTTACACCATCCCAAAATATTTGTCCCATGCATCCAATAATATGCCTCATACAGTAACACCCCTCCATTCCAAAGACACTCCACAGAGCTGCTACAGCTGGTGGTACTTCAGCCCATGGGGCTGGAGGCTCCCATGAGACAGCTCCAGGAGGGAAGAAGTTGGAGGCTTGTGTCTGTGGTTGGATTATTAGGATCCTTCCATCTGCTCTCTAGGCCTCTCTAGGCCTCTCTAGGCAATTGTGTATCTGGAGGAAAATATAATAAGTTGGTGACTCTCCTGGGTGAATGGAGAAGTCTTTAATGGCTTTCCTGTGGAGGGCATGGGATTAGCCAGGTACTAATTTGGTCCCCTATATATCCTTGTTTCCCTGTGTTACTTTATCTGTTTAGGCCAGACTTTTATTAACATAGCCTAGCAAGAACCTTACAGATTTTCTTACACCACAAAAATGTAAAATATTAGATGCAAGAATATCTTTTGGAATCTCAGAGGCAGTCACTTCTTGTAATGAGTTGGAAATTCTGGAGTCAGCACTCCTCAAATTTCATGAACCTTGCTCATGCCAGTGATATTTCTGAATGTCACAAGTAACTATATTTAGAAACCTTTGTAACTGAAAAAAGAGTACCCTCATCATCCCTTTTTTAATAAATATTTTTTTCAATTAGCTTATAATCAGAGCAAAACTTTGTTATGCAGCTAAACAACACAATTTGTTATTTCTAAATACAATCCACATAAATTTTCTAAATCAGATCTAAAACATGTCAAATATTTGCTGACAGTTCATCATATTCTATGCAAGTTCATTCAAATACAGAGGGAAAAGTGCCATAAATAAATTGGTTTTTGTTATATATTATCTTAGTTAATAATATAATATTCTTATTTTTACAGGCTTACTAGCAAAAGCCAAATAGATTAAAGACACAGGAGATGTCAGTTTTCCTATAATTCAAATGTTTTTGTAAATATTTATGGTGTATTTTATTTGTAGAAAGTGGAAAATCTGTTGGTATCTCCACCAAGAAGATTCTGCTAGCCCTCAATTATCTAACTCTGAAAAACGTCTTTTCCACTGGGAAAAAAACAATGAACTAACTACAAAACCTATCTAACTCCAAAACAAACAAACAAAAAAATATAAAGTTTGAAGTAGTCTTTGTTAGATCAATGAGGACCTGTGAACTAAACAATGACATTATAGTACCTTGATGTTTTCCATTATTTGTGATTTGCTTTTTCCCTCCTCATTGCTTCTTTCATCAGACCGAAATAAAGATGAATCTTAATAATTTCGTTCCTTAAACAGTTTATCCTATAATTTTTCCAAGTAATACTTTTGTCCCTGTTTTTATTACTGAGCTATCATTTAGCAGAATTTGTTTTACTGACACTTTTAGAATTTCAGACTTCACAGACTTCTCCAACATGGTACTCCAATTACAAAACCCATTAGAGAGAATATAATTGCTGTTAGTGCACAATGTTTGTAATATATATTAGGCATCGGATTACCAAAATGCATACATATTTAATGAACTAACTCTGAATACAAGGTTACTAATGATTAATAGCCTGAAAGGACAGAAAAAGCAACATGCATTTTCCCCAAGCCATTATATGCTGCCAAACACATCTCAAAAATTATGGGTGAGGAAGTAATCGGATGGGGCAGTGAAAGTCAAAGGAGAGAAACAAAATGTTCCATGAAATTATGTATCAGCAAAGATATTCTGTGCAATACAATTTCAGCACTAGATTAACATGAACCTTTAGGAATAGCAAGGCAATGCTTTTAGTTAAACTTATGATAATTGTCTGCATGATCCTAAAGACATTTTTTTACAGGCTTCCTGCAGAGTTCTAAGTGCAGAGCAGCAAAAACAGTTTGGGTACTCAGTGTGGAACACCCAAATGTCATAGGGTCTGACTGCTATCTGCTTATATTTGAATGGGGAGAGTAGAAATCTGTTTTTATACCCCTTCTAAAAGCCATGCATTAGCAAAGGATTAGACTTGATGACTGCTGGGGGGGATAGTTAAATCATGTATGGTCTGTTGCTTTCCTTACCAGAAACTGAACATACTTAAATAAGCCTACACAGTTCATAACCAGTGCTGGCTTGTGTGTGCTAACACACACAGACCCACATCTGAAACCCTTGGATGACAGTGGGTTTTGATCGCTTCTGTTCTTTACTGCCATGATTGCAGAAGGTGGAGGGGAAAGTAAAACTGAAAAAAATAGCAGTGAGAACGAAATAGTTTGTAATGTTGCCTGGAAGCTTTTATTGAAAACAAGGACTATCTTGAACTAAACTAAATGTCAGGATGGATAAAGTATTCAGTGGTGTATAACACCAGGATAGGAAGACATACTTGGACTCTGTTTCATTTAAGTCCCTGTGACACTGGATGAGACTATGAGTTTCTGATAGTACCATTTCACTGTCACTTACCCATTTGTGATGTTATTAAGCTACATTTATAATAGAATAGCTGGGAAAGTGTATTAAATATAAATTACTAGAATAACATCTTAAATATATTGATATTGCATGCTTTTTTAAGTTCATGTACAGTTCCTCACCTGCAGTCACCCTGACAGGAGAAATCTATCATTTGCATACACCAGGTTATTTCACAAAACAAAAAGACAGACATAAAAAGTGATCTTGATAGTTCTGGAAAGTCCATTATATAAAACCATTCATAGACTGTACTAGAAAAAGGGGTCATTAAAGAGTGGTATAAACAGTTTTAGAAAGCTAATCTCTCATCTAAGAAGAAACAGGTCTAATATACTTTACTTGGAGCAAATATAAACAAAGAAGTCTGGCCTTCAGTCCTATGTACTATAGGATAACCAAAGTGAGGTGCAACAAAGATTACAATGTAATTAATAACAGTGACTTGAGAAAACAGCAACTCTGACTGGTTGCCAGAGTTATATATTTGTTCTCTGTCCACAGGAAAGAGTTCTGTCAGGTGATCTGTTAATCAAAGTGGCAGATTCTGCTTCCCTTCTCACTGACATTAATGTTAACGCATTTCTCTTTTGATATTTTGTGTATTTCTGCATGCCACAGATAAGAGTTTGCCCACAAATTCAGAGCTTTTTCTTGCATATCATCTGGGTGATAAGCATTTGGGTTTTCTTTGCAGAGGGAAAGCTGATTCTTGTTGATAGTATGCAAGATAAATGAGGCAAAAAAGTAAGCATTAGTGAAAGGTTCCTTGTTTTTGAGTAGACATTCCATTGACCATGTACCCAAATATAAATAAATAGAAAAAAATAAAATTCTTTATTTTGCCACAGTGTCAATTTTGATGACAGAGAGATATTTAACATTTGCCTTTATATGCTATGGCCAGCAGTGGATGAAACATTACCTTTCCAAGGTTTCTGTAACATTGTAAAATACAGCAATTACCAACTTTTGAGGTTTTTGTATTGTATATTTCCTTACTTATAGGTACACATGTATAACATACATAAACAACTATGATTCAGGGATAATATACAATGTTAAAAATTGACCTATTAAGATTATTATAATATGGTATACTGAATTCATGGGGGAAGAGAATAACAATATTAAGCATTATACAGTTTCAGATGAAAACATTGGAATTATGGATGCCTTACTTTTATATAAAACAGCACATTGTTCATGGTTTAACTCCAGCAAGCAACCAAGCCCTACAAAGCTGCTCACTCATTTCCCCACCAGCAGGATCGGGGAGATAATTGGAAGAGTAAAAGCTAGAAAACTCGTAGGTTGAGATGAAAATAGTTTAAGAGGAAGAGCAAAGTCACACACACAAGCAAGAAAAACAAGGATTTAATTCACTGCTTCTCATAGGCAGCCAGATGTTCATCTCCAGGAGAGCAGGACCCCATCACACATAATGGTAACTTGGGAAGATAAACACCATCACCACAAATGAACAGCACTTTCTCCTTCTACCCCCCACTTTATACATTGAGCACAAAATCATATGGTCTGGAATACCCTTTCAGTCACTTTGGATCACCTGTCCTGACTGAGTCTCCTCCCAATCTCCCATGCAATCTCAGCCTTCTCAACAGTTTAGCAGTACAGAAACCAGAAAAGGCCTTGGCTCTGTGTAAGCCCTGCTCAGCCATAACAAAAACATCTCTGTATTATCAACCCTGTGTTCAGCACAAATCCAAAACACAAACCCATACTAAAAACTGTGAAGAAAATTAAAAGGTAGGAATAAGTTTTGATATTTCAATTTGTTACACATGTATGCATTAATACAATCAAAATAAGTAAATAATTTTTTTAAAAAAATACATTCATTAGAGTGCATGTTTTGGACTTAAAAAGCTAATCTAAACACTATACAACATGAGTTTTTTAGACCTGCAACCTACCAGCTAAATCATTCAGACACTTAAAAGAAAAGGTAGAGCAAAAGGGTTTTTTTTCAATGGGGTGATTTTCCAGTGCTTGTAGTATATCGCCTGGCTCCCTGGTCGCTCTCAGCTGAGGCACCGACCTCCAAAAGCCCCGAGGGCTCGCTTTGGGTGCGGCTGCTTCAGGGCTAAGCGTGGGTGTGTCATGCAGAGGTGAGGTGGCCCGAGGTGACAGCAGACAGGGCACAGAAAGAATCAGGCAAGGAGGCAAAGGGTGGCGAGAGGGGGTCTCCCTCGTGGTCTCCTTTATTGTGGGGTCGGGTGCGCTATCCCGGGCAGAGAGGGTCGGAGAAAGACTTCGAGGAGCTGACAGGGTGCAACAGGTTAAAAGGGAAGGGAAAGCGGGAGGAGCTGGGGGGGCTAACCAATGGGGTTCCGCGCGAGGGGAGGGTACAGGGATCCAGGGTCCACCTAAAACAGCGCAGGGGAGGGTACAATGAACAATATCTAATAAAATATCGAACATAACCGAGACTTCTAGAAGTGTGGGTAGGTCCAAGGCTCGGAGCACGCCTCCCTTCTAGAAGAAGGGGCTGATCTCAAACTGCAATCCTGCCTATAGAGTCCTCCCCAAGGGAGGGGCCCCCCACATCCCAGGTGGAGCTGGAGTAGGAGGCGATGGCAACATCCCTGGGAGGACCTCCCACAAGTGCTTTCTATTCTAAAGTTTATACGAACTGGGATTTTATCCATCTCATTTGACATGCAGTCAGCAATAGGTAATTTCTAATCTACACAAGTTGTTTTAGCTATTCTCTTTATGAAATCTGCTGTTGCATGTAGAATATGTTCCTAATTCTGCAATGATCATAGATGAATCATTGATTTTGGTGCTTACCACTGCAGTACCACATGTTGGCTAGGAGGTTTCTATTGCCAGATAACATTCAATATTATTCTGAATGGCAAGTGTTATGTGTAAGCTGATGCCTGCCTTAGAAGGCACCTACAGACATTTGGGATTCAGAACATTTCTTTTGGAGATAGTCGCTAGGGCCAGAAATAGGGAGGAGGCTTCCTCCTCAGTCATAGTTGAATCTGTCATTATAGACCGGGAAATGTGGCACAAAGTCTGGAGGGAGGAGGAATGAACTGACCATTAGGAAGAATTATTATATCTGGACTTCCAAACAATATGACAAAGCTGTGCAGACAAAAGCTTAGGCTGAATTGGTGGATGAGTAATTAAAAAATAAAAAACACGGAAGAAGTAACCAGAGTAGTCATATTAGCATTTGGGCAAAACGTTCTTAGCATTAGTTTGTGTTGTTTTCCAGTCTCTGGCATCTCAGATTGCTGTCCTTGATTGGTGTCTTCAAAACTTGAAATATATGAAATCACTCATTAATAATTTTCTATTAATAAATACCTGTAGAGTTTATATTTTCTAATAAATTTAAAATTGATTTTACACCTATGACATATGTACAGGTTGCATTTCATTGACACTTCGTCTCTTTACACATATTGAATGAAATTAACTGTGCCTTTTATGACTTGATGACAAATGTTCCTAAGACTTTATCTTCTGCAAAATTCTTTTTGGAAATTAGTCATTCAGACTCGAGCAAAAAAAGTACAAGATTTTAGCAGTGTGTTGTCTCTTTCTTCTTCTTCTTCTTTTGTTTTATGTTTTACTTTTCCTCTTTTTCCTGTTTTTTTTTTCTTTTTGTTTTTTGGGGGTTTTTTTTGTTTGTTTGTTTTTGTTTGGTTTGGTTTGGTTTGGTTTTTTTGTTAATTTCTGATTTTCAGATAGTGCTTGAGCTAGGTTGTTCACATAGCTGTACAGGTAGAGCAAAGGTACAGTTGCTAGAAGTATCTCCCAGCATTTATCAGTCTTGACCTAGAAAGTTCACCTCCTCATCTCAGAGGAAAGTGCAGCCTGCATGTCTGTGCAACAACAGCAGCATCAGTTGTGACAGTGCCTTTTTGATGTGGGCTAATGTTCAATAAGCACACAAATGAGACCCTCAGCTTATTTCACACAGGTCACTAAGCCACAAGATACTGACAAGTTTTGGTTGCTGTTGACCTTGGCTGAATTTGGAATAATGACCCGGAGGTGAATGGGTCCATATCCCATTACCACCACTCTGAGTCACTCAGAACTTCACGACAATAACATCTTTGAAGACCTTTTAATTTACTTGAGCATGAGTTTTCCCTCTTAAACCTGTGCTGAATGGCTCTAATCAAATTATGTTTGTTCAGGCTATTACTTCAATAAAATCTTAAAATCCTCTGGAACTTTGCCCAATGTTTTCTATTCCTCTCTTCCTCACCCACCATACATTGTGAAAGTGAGTTATATTGGATAGCTATTTTTGTGACCCTTTCAGTATTTGATTTCCTGTTACTGGGCTTATGAAAATCAACTCTGCAATCAGATAATATACTAACATACCAATCAATTACCAACTTTTATTTAATTGTAATGTGTCTACTGCCTAGAAATTTGTAAGGGCCCAAAATTAGACATCAAAAGAAGGGAAATAAAGACACAAAAAACTTTTCAGAGGCAGAATTGAAAAAGTAGCAACAGATTTTAGTTCTCACTAGTATATATTCAATTAACTATTTTTTTAGCTGAAGTGTCATTTCATAATATTACTTATTTCTTATCCATGGTAACTTACAAAAGCTGTTTCTGTTGCTGTAATGATAAATAGGACAGCTTATGATTCCTGCCACTTCTGATTGCATTCATTCCTCTACACAGCTTATAAAATGTCCGTGAAATCATATTTTACATAAAAAAATACCCACTTCCAACCAAGTAATTCCTAAGATTTCCAAGGAACACTGAAAAATTGGTTAGTATCCAAGAGAGCACAACTGATAAAAGGAATCACTCACCATTACAGAGTATATCACAGGGTGTAGCTGAGTGTACTGTTTGCCAAACTTACTCAATAGATGTGTAATGATAAAGTCCGCATTAAGGCCTGATGTAGTTTCATGCTTTACACAATGCTGATTCGAAGTTGGCTATTTGGAGCATTAAAGAACACTTCAGCAGGGACCAATCCTCTGATTTACCACAGGTTTATTTGCAGCTTCAACACTATCCTTCCACAGACCTATGCAGAAATTCTAGATTGAACAGGAGAAAACTTATTTTCTGAAGCTTTCATGAACACTAGATATTCTATGTCTCCAACCCCTTTACTTTTTTTGTGTTAAAAATACTATGCTAAGTATCAAATCAGTTATTTTTTCCTCTAGAAAATAACATTTCAATCACTAACAAAAATAAAACTGTTTTCAGATAGGTATGGGTATTGGTCTTCAAACGAAGTGGTCTTCAAGAAAGAAATAGGCCTCACCATTTGTGTGTCAATCAGCTTGGTCTGTAGGGGGGATTAGAAAAAGTTGAAGGATCTTTACATAAAGTTCTCTACCAATTCTCTCAGCACTTTTATTAATACTGAAATTGAAGTGGTACCAGCTTAGGAGTATATGACGTTTAAATTACATGGGAAAAAATTATTAATTCCAGTGGGTTTCATTTACTTTTTTAAAGTCATATGCTAATATTTTCTTTCACTGTTATTTTTGAATGGCAAGGCAGAAAAGACAAATTGTTTGGAGTATGACAGTTACTTGCCCAGCATGGATTACTGTTGAGTCCTTCTAAATTTTAAAAGGTTCAAGGAAGGAACCTCATAAAGCCCAAATCATACATAAAGATTTTTCTCTTAGCTTGATTCCAACAAGGCAAGTAAAGTTATAAAAGCTACCTTTGCCTACCTCTATAAGGCTTCTATTACATTTAAAACCTTCTGCCTGGCATTGAGCCTGACTGAACTTACCCATTTATCTTTAACTTAAACCTGACACAGACATGAAATGAATCTGGCAAACCAACTCAGAGATCTGCATCTAGTGATATATTACAGTTGCACTACATTGGGAAATAAATAGTGCCACTGAAACAACCAGAGTTTATGTAATTCCAGGGACAGTAAAATATTTCTATCAATATTTAGCATTTTTCCTTTTTCCCCTCATACTTTACCTTCTTTTTTTAACTACCATATTTATGTCAATGATTTTCAAAATTTTTTCCCACGTTCGAGTTGCTGTATAATTTTCATTGTTGGGTTGAAATTTGACTCTAAATAAGCCTTCTGTTATAAATTAATCACTAATATGTGTCATTGACTTAAGAAAAAATCCAGCCCTTCAGCTTTGTGATTTTACTAACCAATTCTTAGAAGTTGTAATAGACTGATTGACTGTACTTACTCTTTTCTTTTTAGCAGTGATAAATCTACTTTTACAACTGCTGAACTCTTAGCTACATTTTCTTAACAATAATATTGTCTTCCAGATGAGTAAGGTGAGATTTTGGATTTGACAGTTTTTGACTGAGAAGGAGCTCCAATTCTCCTTTTTTGCAACAAGACAGTGTTTATAAAAGACTACATTCATGGCAGCAAAAACATAGAAGGTACTTGTGGTGTTGTATGCCTGCAGCTGGGGAGAAATTTTAACAGTGTAGAAAATACAAAGAGCGAATACAGAATATAGCCTACAGAAACAGTGGGAGGTAGGAGCTAGTTTGGGCTGCTTCTTCCCTACATGGATGTGTTTCTGCAGGGCTGAAAAATGATTAATTCCCCAGTCCCTTGCCTAACTGGTTCCTTTTATGCTGAGCAAGGTCTTCAGTATCATCAGGTAAAACTCAAAGGAGTGAAGGGGGAATCTTCAAAACTGCCAGAAAAATCTCAGAACTGTCTCAGAAGTCTAAGTGTTTAAAATCTGACAAATACAAAAAACAAAAGCATAAATTCAGAATTAATTTTTTGGTGGTCTGTAAATTCTATAACACAGTTCATAAATAAGTATCCTGCATTCTGAAACCAGTGCCTTCCAAAGGTGCAGGTCAATCAGACAAATTAATTCCTTATTATTTAGCATCACATAAGCAAACAAAAAGGTATTCTTTGATCATGATGAAGTGGATAAATATCAATACTATTTTATTTATGCAAAAATCTTTGGATAAAAATACAATTCATTGCATGTTTATTTGATTTCCTTACAAAATCAGTATCCTCACTGGCGATACTGATCTATCCAATCAAGTTTTCCTTAAACATTTGCATATTTTTTCTACTATAAATAGTTTGAACATCTGCAGCAGTAATTTATAAACCTCATTTATACTATTATTTATAGGACTTTTTTATTAGTTTGACACTAGTTCTTAAAAAATAATCCACTGAGATGCACTGGAGAATTTTGAAAGTAAGCAAGTAGTACCAAAAATATGCTTGACCAAAAATAGAAACCACATAGTAGTAAGCAAAGCATGAAGAAATATAATCTATCCCAATATGCATAACGGAGTTAAGCACTAAACATACTTTTATAATCATGAAAAGCAATTGTGTTTCATTATAATATTGAAGTTTGGACTTGAGGTTTGATTATTTTCCCTGCATAGTTCCTCTTTCATTTCTAACTTTTGATAAAATAAGAAAGAATTTCTGTATCAGTGACAGTCCTAATTTTTCTTGTGTTTTGATAGTGGTTCTCTGAAAAACATTGAACCTCTGTTTCCTTAAGGAGTTGTTTTTTATGTCAAAAGGACAGCATAAATATCTCACCGTTATTAAAAAGCTTTTAAGATAAAATAAAAAGACAGGGGGAAAGCCTGGATGTTTTTTTCTCACCATGTGAGTTAAAACTAGATATAACTTTAACAAAATTATCAGGATAACTTCTATATTTAAAAAAAAAAAAAGTGAGAATTAAATCAGGGCTTCTGTATCTTCCTTGCAATTGATCACATATTGCAGGGCAAAATATGTGAGTCCATTCCTACCTGTCTAAACCACATTTATTCCACTAGAATGATTTCAAAAAGACATACTTCTCTATTATTTTAAATATTAAAAAGTTTTCAATTTTCTTGTCAAGATTCAACAAACCAAGCAATTGCTGAAAATAGTTCAATACAAATTTACAGAATAAATCTTATGTTAGCTTAATATTCTAATAATGAGGGGGAAATTAAATAAAATTAAAGCATATTATATTCTACAATTTGGTGACTGCAGAGAATTTTAGTTTTTTATGTGTTGCATAATGAGTAATTAAATAAGGTGAGATTAGTATAAACTAGTAAAATAAGCTTTGTACCATTGACTGTCAAGCTTTTCAGGAGTTGAATATAATAGTTCTTGATGGGCTTCTCCACCCCTTCATGTTTGAGTATTAATATTGCTCGTTCATTCCTCAGTCCACATATTTTCTAAACTCACAGGAGACAAGACAGATATCTTGTCATATGTACAAAGCTAACAAAAGTCGTCCTTAAAGGCAATATCTTTTTACTCTGTATTATGATTTATCATATGACAAGTAAAGACAGTGTACACAAAAATACCCAGGAATTTCCTTTCATAATCAGAACAAAATTTAAAATTCCATAGAGATATATACATAAGTTTGATACAAAATATTGGATAGCTTAAAATTTTGTTAAGACTGGAGAAAGTTTTTGTCTCAGATATGTAAGAATTACTTCTGGGAAAGAGCATGGGTGTAGCAACAGTGTGCTCTGCTCTGCTTATTCGGAGACATGGAATAATGTCTTCATAAATTGAAAAAAACAAAGAATACCACTAACTGTATTGTGGAAAATGTCGAGCATGATTGGGAAAAACATGGTTTTTCAGCAAAGAAAATACAAAATTAAAACAGTGTGTCTGTAACCTATTAAATGCATTGTCAGGGAGGAAATACTCCATTTCACAAAGAAAAAAAAATTCCATGTTTATAAATATATTTTGAAAGAATCTGTTTTGAAAAATCTATTTCACAAGGGAAAAGGAGCAGAAAAAGATGGGAAGAGGATTAAAAAAAAAAAAGCAATATGTGTTTGTGAAGTGTTTTGGCTCCCAAAGAGCATATTCAATCAAAAGCATCTGACAACCTCCACATTGGAATCTTCTGCTTGTCAGTGAGAATACTGTGAAAAATAGAATAGTTAATATAATGAATTCACATTTTCAGAAAGTCCCTCCTGATGCTCAGTTTAGGAAGCCTGGTGCTATAATTTTGTTCCAGGAGCAAAACCTAGGACAGATCACAAACTCTGTCTAAGTAAAAGTTCAGAAATTGAGGAAGTGGAGACTTGGTATCCACTAAATACTGTTAGTTTTTGCTTTTGTTTTTCTTTTCCTCTTGTCTGAATAAAGAAGGTAATGAATTTCATAGAATCATAGAATGGCTTGGGTTGGAAGGGACTTTAAAGACAATCTATTTCCAAGCTCCCTGGGCAACGGCAGGGACACCTTTCACTAGATCAGGTTGCTCAGAGCCCCTCCAGCCTGGCCTTAAATACTTCCAGGGATGGGGAATTCACAAACTTCTCTGGGCAACCTGTTCCAGTGCCTCACCGCCCTCACAGCAAGGAATTTTTCAAATATCTAATCTAAAGCTACCCTCTTTAAGTTTGAAACCATTTGACCTTGTCCTGTCACTCCATGTTTTGTAAAAAGTCTCTCTCCATCTTTCTTGTAGGCTCCCCTCAGGCCACAATTAAGTCAGACTGAAGCTTCTCTTTTCCAGGCTGAACAAACCCAATTAGCTTTTCCTCATAGGAGAGGTGTTCCCTAATCATCTTGGCAGCCCTCCTCTGGACTCACTCTGACAAGTCAACGTCCTTCTTGTGCTGGGCACTTCATAACTGTAGACAGTACTCAAGGTGGGATCCCACAAAAATAGACTACAGGGGCAGAATCACCTCCCCTGATCTGCTGGCCAAGCTTCTTTAGATGCAGCCCAGGAAACAGTGTGCTGCACTGCAAGCACACATTGCTGGACCATGCCCATCCTCTCATCCACCAGCACCCTCAAGTCCTTCTCAGCAGAGCTGCTTTCGATCTGTCCGTCCCCCAGCCTGTGCTGAAACCAGGGTTTGCCCCAAACAAGCAGTCTTGTTAAACTCTCATGAGATTCCCATGGGCCCATTTGTCAATGTTCAGGTTCCTCTGTCATCCTGTCCTTCAAGTGTGTCAACAACCTCCCTCTGCTTGGTGTCATCTGCAAATTTGCTGAGGGTGCACTTTACCCCTTTGTCTATGTCATTAATCAATACATTAAATAATATTGGTTCCAATACAGACCCCTAAGGGACACCACTCTTCACTTCACTGATGTTCATCAGAACTCTGAGCTGCTGACCACTACTCTCTGGATATGACCGCCCAAACACTTATCCATCTAACAGTCTACTCAGCAAATCCATCTCTCCAGTTTAGAGAAGGAGGTTTTGTAGGACCATGTCAAAGGCTTTACAGAAGTCCAGGTAAATGACATCTGTAGCCCTTCACTTGTTCACTGATGTAGTCACTCCATTGTAGAATGGTTTTTCATAGCAAATGAAGGTTGAATTTGAAATGGAAGAAGTAATGTAATGATTAATACACAGTCTCGACTGATAGAATTACTTCCTTTATGCTTGTGTCCATAGTTGTCCATCAATAACTTATAATTTAATGTACAAAGTGAATATTACTGTATTTGGAAAGGTAGACAAATATATTTACAGATAACATGATTTTTTATTTACAGCTCTCAGAATCAGAGAAGAGTTAGTAGGACATTGAGAGGAGGTAGACAAATTAAGTAAGAGAATAACACAACAACAGAAGACATTTAATACTGACAATGTAAGTCAACCACACACTTTTTCCTACACTTTGGTCCATTTCAAAGCTGGAACTGACAAAATGAATATTTTGCCAAAATATATTAGGACAAATAAAGATTGATATAGGGGGAAAAAAAAAAAAAGGAAGGAATCAGTATGATTAATTTCTATAAAGTTGTAAGATTTCCTCAGCTAAATTACTGAATTTCATTTAAGTCAGCCGGCTCAAAGATAGTAAATTTTTTATTTTATCTGCATATTTTTTCAAGAAAATGATTGGGCAAGAGAAGATTTACTGTGAAAACATTAGTCTTATATATGCAAGAGTGCACAACAATAAAGAGTAGCTTAAGGAGGCATATCAGTTAATGTATAAGTTACTGTATGGTACTCCATAACTTCTGTGTCTCTAAACATAACATAAGATTATAGACACATAAATTGAACTGCAAAATAAAAAATTAAACATTCCACCAAATATTATATCCTTTTAATTAAATTATATTAATTATTACAACAAGTTACTAGAGGGTATGAAACTAAAAAGAAGTAAAATTAATATTATATGATTAATACAAACATGTATAGCTGCATTAGATAGGCTTACATATTCATATATGTATGCCTTCATGCTCTAGGGAATAAAGGAATGTAAAGTATATGGAGCACATCTTTTCTGTGTGGTGGTTGTATTCACATCATTAACAAATATATGGTCCTGGTTCTGGTCACAGTGAAGGCACAAAGTACGAATATGGACCAATTAATGATGTAGTGTCATAGGGGTTTTACAAAACATTGGATGTCCAGAGCAGACCTATTAAACCTTTTTTTTAAAAAAAAAAAAAAAAGTAAATACATAAATAAATAACCTTTATATATATATATACTTACATATATATGACTAACAGTCAGGGATGACTGATAATGTTTGATAATAACTTTACTAATTGAACAGAAATACATCTGACAAAACTTACATGTCTACAGCATAGACAAGCTGAGCTGGTCACTTAAACTTCCTTTTACAAGTGCTTTAGTAGCATTATACTTAGTTTCCTAAGTCAGTGCAAATGGACTCAGTGGAGCTGTTGAAATCCTTATGTCCAGGTCCTGAGGAAATTGACAGGTGCAGTATCTAAGCTTCTGTGCATTGTGTTTGAAAATGGCTGTCAAGTAAAATCCCCAGTTCCTGGAGAAAAAGGAAACAAAACACACATTTTAAAAAAGCATAAAAATGAAGACCCTGGGAACTACTGACTAGTTAGTCTCACATCAATACTCAGTAAGATCACGGGACAGAATCTTTTTGGAAGGTATGTCCAGGCATGTGGATGACAGGGAGGTGATTTGAGATAACCAACATATCTTTACCAGGGTCAAATTGTTCCTGACTGACCAGGTAGCCTTCTGTGATAGACTGACTGCATTTGTGGGTAAGGGAAGAGCAACGGGAGTCATGTATCTTGTCTTCTGTAAGGCTTTTGGCATAATATCCTTTTTTTTTTTCTGAATTGAAAAGATACAGATTTTACAGATGGACTATTTGATGAATAAGGAGTTGATTGGATGGGTGTGTCCAAAGAATGGCAGTCCGCAGCTCAATGTCCAAATGGAGATCAGTGAAAATTGGTGGCCTTCAGCAGTCCCTGTTGGGGGGCATTTATATCCCTCCCATGTTGGAGGGGACTTTCATTATTTTTATTAGTGACAGATTGACTCTGCATCCTCAACAAGTCTGCGGATGCCACTCAACTGAGTGGTGCAGCAGGAAGGGATGCCATCCAAAGGGACCCTGACATGTTGAGGTAGATGATTCTCCCCCTCTACTCCATTCTCTTAAGACCCCACCTGGAATGCAGCATTCAGCTCCAGGATCCCCAGCACAATAAAGATGTGGACCTGTTGAAAGGGTCCAAAGGAGGCCACAAAAATTATCAGATGACTGGAACACTTCTACTATGAAAAAAACGTTAAGAGAATTGGGGTTGTCCATCCTGTAAAAGAATATGCACTGGGGATGCCTTATTGTGGACTTTCAATACTTAAAGGGGGCTTAGGAGAAGGAGGGAGATGTTTCTATAGTGGCTGTACTATAGAACAAAGAATAATGGTTTTAAACTAAAGGAGGATAGATTTAGATTAGATCTAGTGAGACACTGGAACAGGTTGCCTGGAGAAGCTGTGGATGCCCTTTCACAAGAGGTGTTCAAGGCCAGGCTGGATGGGGCTTTGGGCAAACCTGGTCTAGTGAAAATGTCCCTGCCCATCATAGGGAAGTTGGACTTGGTAAGCTTTAAAGGCCCCTTCCAACCCAAAACATTCTGTGATTCTATTTGATCAATAAAAAACCCAAACATCCTAGTAGAATAGCATAGTGCTTATTTGATATTATATGATGATAATGAGACAAGAAATATTTCAGTAGCCAAAGACCACAATACTACAATTGTAAAATAGAATAGCTCTGTTAAAATCTCATTTTTATTGCTTGGGTTCATTTTTCTAAGAGAGGATTTTTAAGAATTTTGTGTAAATAAAATGAGCTATTTGAGTTCTTGTCCTTCCCAGTGCTTGCCTGATCTGATTCTAAGATTTTTTGTTTTCTATTCTGGTGTAAAATCAGTTTCACTCTATCTGTATTTGTACAATGTAAAATGTATGCATTTCCGTGTGTTACCACATAGAATAGATTTGACCACTTTCAGACTGGGAACAAGTCTTCAGAAAGTCTTGTTGTATGAATTTTTATTTTGAAGTTTCAGAAATCACCTCTTTGTCATATTCTTGGCAAGTTAATTGAAAGTTGATAACATGAAATGTGCTAAAAACATCTTTTGTTCTACAGTAGAAAAATGGATAATATTTTGTATCTGACTCTTTTAAATTATATTTTTATTATTATTATTTTAATATGGTTATTTTTAAAATTCAGGTAATATTTTAAGGCATAATACATAATTCATTATATATTTTTTACATTCACTTTAATCGCCATATGTCAGCTCTCAAGTTTGAGGGCATAAATAATCACTGTGCATGAGTTCTGCTGTGAAGGGCAATATTTTTTACCTAAGCAGCTGCTCATATCTGTTGGTAAATATTTGCCTCAGTATTCAATAGTACATTGAATAGAGTTCACATATTCAAATGTTAGGAAATTTTGAAAAATAAATAAATAGATCTAGACAACTTCTGCAATAAATGTTGCACATAATAGTACTCTTTTCACTTGATTTTTGTAGTGGTTTCCACTTTAGGGTTTAAGGTCCTCAGGTATTTTTTCAGACTCAGAGGTTGTTGGAACAGTGCTCAACAAAGGAACATATTCACTATAATGTTAAAGTACTTAATTACCATGACTTGTAACATTATTCCTTTCTATCATTAACAGATTTTTATTTTAAAAATATCTTCTTACAAATCAAGCATTGCTGAATAACAAAGTAGGAGGAGCAGCTGGACTGAAGAAGGAAGACTTGTAGAAAGAGCTCGTGTTGATTAAAACTGGCATGAGAAATTATCTTCTTAATATATACTCATCATGAAAATCTCTTTTTAATGCAGTCATGTTATTCTGATTGTTCTTTGTTTTCTTTTCCCAGAAATTTCATAAACAGTTATTACAGAAGCACACACGTGTCTTTCCCCAGGAACGCCTGTCCTGAGCAGTATGTGTTTATCAGTGAAAAGCAGGTGCTCTCCTTTTGCTCATCACCATTTGGATTGCTTTCAACAGATAATGCCTTTAAAAAATGAGAAGAACACCTGCCATCTTTATCTCAGAACTGGTATAACTAGTCATATTTTTAGTTTTATTGCCAAGAATATCTTGTTTCTTGAAAGCTTCTATTGGACTCTCGTACCACTGATGTCAATCTGGATCAGTCCAGCTGTACAGTCAGCATTTCTTGGCAGTATGTTGTGAGACGCTGGCTATACATGCTCTTTGTCTTTGAAACATTTAAACTACAACTTAGAAAAAACTCATTTTGCTTTGCTTCCCTTTACCAAAGTATTTTCTGTATTTTACTGTAATTCTTACCAGTTGGGTCTGATTGTTACTTATTACCTACAATTTAAAGAACAGTTCTAGGAGTAAAGTATAATCTGTATTTATATTGCTGAAGAGTTTATCCTGAGATATGGATCGAATTCCTGATTCTGGTATTTTTGGGTGGTATTCAGCTATGTACCATAAACATCTAAATGTTGGCTTCTGAGCATAAGTGAAGTCCCTGGGTTCCTGTTACAGTTCATGTAGACTGGGGCTCAGTTTGGTTGCCTATATTTCTATATGCATCTGAAGCCATCTAAGGAGTCTTAGGGTACTTATGTTCATGGTTTTCAGAGATATAACTCAGTACTATAGGGAGACTTGTACCATTGTAGTGTTTGGGGTCAGAGAGGGTACCACACTGAATTAAACATCTCTGTGTCTATAGCTAGATGTTTAAGCCTCCACTGCAATCTGGTGAAATACATGGTTTGACTGAGTTGCTTCTCAGTAGTGTGTATTGCTGTCTGAGAGGCTCTAGAATATATTTTCTCACATCCTGATTCCAGTGTAATAGTCTGCACTCCTAAAATATCTACTAGTTCCACATGGATATCTCTGATAAACTCTAGTATCTTAAATGACATGAGGAATGGTAGTGTGATCAACTCAATGGGATCTTCATGGTCTATGATCTACAACAGAATTATTTATTTTTAGAATACATTATGTAATTACATGTTTTACTTTTATTCTAAAGAATATCAATAATCCTTTGCTTACTCACTGGAATATTAGAATGGGAATGAAGACAGACTAACTAATACAAAATCTCTGCATCTTAAAAAATTAAGTATTTCCATGCTGGATCATATTATATAGAACTATAGAATGAATTTCCCCAAATATATCATGCAACGGGAATTGATTATTATGGTAACTATAATTTAGAAGCAGATGTAACTGTTATAAAATTTTATTAAATATCCAAGAAATCAAAATCAGCTCTCCTTTTCTTCATCTGTGTATCAATTAAACTTAGACAAAGCAGGGACATATTTCTTTGAAAATTATAATTTGCTTTCTTAGAATTAACATCAAAATCAGGTTTTTAGACTTTTTAAAAATCAAATTATAATTCAAATGATTTTGAGACGTATTCCATTATCTGGTATATACAGTATACATTAAAATTTTGACAATCCAGTACAAGCCAGTGGGATACATCTATATTTTGCAATATCTACCTGTTGAGAAGTCATATGGGCAAAATCTATGGCTGTCTTGATATAGTTCTTAAAATTAAACCTTTAAATTTTAAAGTTGCCCAGAGCCACACATTGGTTTTCAATAATCAGCAGAACTTCCTCTCCAGTGTGTAAAAGTTTTTAAAAGTATTTCAATAGGAAACTTGCTAACATTATGAAATATATAAAAGAAAAGTTATATCTGCTTCATTTCTTATTTCATTTTCCAGAAAGTTCAGAATTCTAAAGGATATTGATGAGGAAGAAATACAGTGATGGGTGAATTGAATCTGTTGAAAAGGCTTGGCAAAGTCCATGTACAGTGAAACTGATGGGCACATCAAGGTTGAGACTTGGATCCATTAAAATTTCAATCAAATTTCAGAAAGATTTCTTCAGCTAGATCCTGCTCTCACACAGTCTTGTTCCCCAAGAGTTGACTCTTTCCTGTGACCCCCAAAAGGCCTCTGTCTGCCTCATATTTGAGTTTCTGATTTTTCTCCAAGGTTAAACAGCACATTTTAATTTAGGTGAGTGCTGGCCAACATCAACAGGCTGTTCTACCACATCCTTACTACTCATCTGCATCTCCTTACCACTCTCTATGACCCTGTGGTGTTGAGCCTCATGTTCAGTCTTTAATCTACTCCATGTTTCCCAAATTTGTACCTGTTACCCAGGATCAAGCACAAAGATAAGCATCATCAAAGAACAAGGCATCAAAGCCTTTCAGGAGTCAAAACAGAGGATTACAGGAGTGCTATCATTTATGGTTGTGTTGCAAGATTGCTGTATATCTATCCCATTGATTGTGAACTGAAACTACCAACCACATTAGGAATGCATGTCACATAGCATGATCAATAAAGTATGTTTTCTCCAATAAACGTGTTCTAGAGATGACCATTCTGTTGGCTAACTAGGACCAAACAAATGTTCTGCTGTACACAGTCTAATACCTGAAACAGAAAGCTCAAAGCTGCTTCCAGAATGAGAGATAAATGTAGCCAATACTCTGGTAATGGCCAGAGGATGAAAACTTCCAGGTACAAGAGCAAAAAATACCATAAGGACCTATCCTTCCTTCTCTTCTAACCACATATCCCACCTCAGGGACTGAAAATGGATGGCTAAATGATGACATGGACTGAGCTTGCTCATATTACTCAGATATTTCAAATTTCACGTAAGCCTGTATGAGCTGTAGTTTCACATATTTACATAACTCTACAGTATTAGTTACTCAAAAATGGATAATTTGGGTGATACAGAACACTCTGTGAGTCACCACCTATTAGTTAATTGTATCCTTTTAGTTAAAGGATATAAAATTGTATACACTGATGTATTCTAGTAATAACAAAAACACAGAACAACAATTGAATATGCAAAAAATTGAGTTATTCTGATGCCAAGTGAATTAGTACAAGCAACTGCACAACTGCATCTTTAAAACAATTCATCACAATTACCATTTTCTGAGTAAAAAAAATTAAATCCTGAGTCTGACTCAGAAAATACTGATGCAAGACAGATTTGGCATGAGGGACATCTAGGTAGGAAATCATGAGCAGAACCTAAGAATATGACAGCTGGACATGAAGCAATATAGAGACCAGTTAGAAAATAATGTCTTTCCAAGACAAGAAAACAGTACAGACAACAGAGTGAATATCCAAAAGTTGTTCCACCTTTATTTTCACAAAAACATGCAAAATGTGAAAGATTTCTCTAGGAAACAAACAATTTTTATTACCAAAGTGGAACCTGTATGATGGAAAAATTCTTTTTCAACTAATAGGAAAGTACTGTCTTTGTGATTGTCTGTGATTGCCCATTTTCTTTTATTGAAATTGATGTGGGTGTTATTAGTTCTACTAAACATAATCAGATAACTGCTTTGTAAATTCTGCATTTTTTTCCTCACTGCTTATAGTTATTGATTTTTAATGTCAGTGCCAAATATTTTAATATTTATTTTAATTGGAATGATCAGAATTGCCGTTTCTAGTTAATTTAGAATCTGAAAATAATTTCTTTGGGTTTTGGAGTCCTGAGCCTACATGATCATCCCATATATTAGAATACATATAATCATGGAGAAAAAATTAAAATATATTAACAAAAAAATTTTGCTAAATATAAGCTAAATACAGCCCTATTTTTAACAAATAATTTGTTGTTGATATTTTAATTCTGAAAATATTGGAGTGCTTAGATGCTTCTTAGATTCACTGTTACAATAGTAATAGTGCTGATTATTTTAGTAAGTTTGCACATATAAGAATACAAGGATTAAAATAATGAAAATTTAATAATAAAATTAAAATACAAGAAGCAAAACTGGTTGGTGTGCCCAAAGACTTGACATGATTCTTTCCAGCTTTACGAGATGATCTAAGAAATTTAGAGTCATAACACCCTAGAAAGTTTGTCATGCTACAATAGTCCGGTTTTATTCAAACTAAGGCTATTTAATATAGGTGGGATTATTGTACACTGTGACCAAAGGTGTGTAATATACCACCTTATCAGTGAAACAACTTCACAGTGAGAAGTTAGTAAAACTTTGAAGATATGGATAAGTCAAAGGAAATTAAAAAGATGACGCAAATAATTATTTTGCCATTAACTTGTCACAAAAATAAAGCTACACCTTTAGGCTGTTAGAAGTTAATGCTATGGATGAGTGTGTCATCTGCAATTTTAAATTCTAGATCAGTGGCTCAATTCTTCTGATGTTAGAAATCTGGAATCTTCTATTTCCTGAAACTTCAGTCAAATTTGGATGAAATCACAAACAAACCAAGACAAAAATACTAAACTGAAGTAACAAAAGCAACAAAAGAGATTGTATGTTGAAGGGGGTGGCAAAGGAGTAAAACCTGAGGCAGAACTGATGATGCTTTTGTATGAGACTTCCAGTTACAAACCAAATTATTACAACTGCTTCCCATGGTTCCCATGGTTTCCCATAAGTCATAGTTACCAGGATAAAAGTCTGCCTGCTTAAGTTCCACTTCTGCGACATTTCTATGCCTTCATTTTACTCATCTGCTGCACATACAGCATTATTTCAATGGTTTTTAAAAAAGGATTTTTAAACCAGTGCTGTCTGATGTAGAATTCCAGATATGAAAGAGAACTAATAGAATTTTACTTCCCTTTAGTAATTTCAATATTCCTATATGAATTTGGAAAACACAGTGCTACGTAATGATTCATAGGTTATATGAATATTTAGAGTGGAAATGTGTGTGTATATATATGTATATATATATATATATATATATATATATACATATACTTAGAGTGGAAATGTGGCGGAGGAGGGCATACCTAATTTAAATAACAACAGCGTGTTCTATATAGACAAATTCATTTGAAAGTGTTCTAAACAGACATACATGAACTCAACTCTCCCTCTAGCTCAAGCACTTCTATGGCACAGACTTCACCTCATCATGTTAAGAAACCTGTAGAACATGCAACAAAAGGTTTTATCCAATGTCAGCTTCTCAGTTCCCCTTTTCAAAAAATCCCTTGCTTTTTGAATGCCACTTTAGGATTAAGTAATACAAAAAAAGTCTCAATGTTCTTTTAGTTTTAAGATTTTTTTCTTAATACACTCCCTGTTGCAAATACAGCATCTTCACCTACTAAATGTTAAGAGTTTCTCTAGTATCAGTAAATATTCAAATTTTTTTACTTTGGCAGGCAATTCTCAAAACCAGTGGAGTAGGGAGATTACCTGGTTTTAGGCTTCATTTTTAGAGATGTTTTTAGGATCACGTTTGCAAATTTAGCATAGCTGGCATAGCACTTAAAGATATTTCTCTTGCTACCAAAAAAAAAAAAGGCTGATATTGCTGAATCAGACTGCAGCAGATACAGACAAGAAACTGCAATTCAAAAGTTCCAGCTATTTACTCCAAATCATTTAGCTATATTTAGAATTTCTATCAAATGCTATATGTTGAATTATACTGAAAACTGTCACCAAATAAAAAATGGTACTGATAAGTCTTTATGCCAGATTATTTCAGTTTCGAGGGTTTTGGTATTCTTTATGTGCTATGCTGATTATAACTCAATACTACATCAACATTTGTCCACTAGAGTCACTAAGATTAGCACATTTAGTTCAGAAATAGTGGAGAATTAAAGAAATGTGTTCTCCTGATTGTATTTATGTATTTTCTGTGTCAGACATTAAATAGAACATTAAGTTAGAAGTTCAAATGAGAAAAGATGCTGTGAGGGAACAACAAAATATCGCATATTGATAGTACTGTGTGCAGTTTTTATGTAAAGTGGGCAGGATGAAATGGCTAGAAATGGCTAGAAAACTGTCTTCAGGGATAGAAATTTCTTGTATTAATTCTCCATTTATTTGTCTATTTTAAATCTTCATTTACAGAATTTCAACAGTCCATGGCTTATTCTGAAGGCACGTTTATTCATTGACAATCCCACACAAACACGTTTTAACAAAAAAAAATCATCATCATAAACAGAATTTTAATAATAGAAGTATTTACAGAAGGATTGGGTGTGAAGTGTAAAAAACACTTTGTTATCCTACTATGCCTTGGGAATCTTTCTGCATGTATATAATTATGCATTTAAGCTGCATGTGAAGCATTCAAAAGCTTGGAAATTCTAAATTAAATGATGTGGCTGTACAGTTATTGTTCATTTCATCCTGGATTACGATGTAGTCGCTATATGTCTATGTTCTCATCTTTCAATTCATGGGAATTCATAATTCTGAGATAATTCAGAGTGCTTATTGAATTGCCTGATGAATACTTGTCCAAGTTCACAATGCTTAAGGTGTCAGCATGGTTTCTACTCCTCTAATTGTCCTCTGAATATTTCAAGATACATGTGTGTATGTATATATATATAATATGCATATTTATCTTATATATATGTATTTCAAGATTCCTATATTATATATTGTTATGGTTTTGCCCCAGCCAGCAACCAAGCCCCACAAAGCACCTTGCTCACTCCCACACCAGAAGGATCAGGGAGAGAATCAGAATGGTAAAAAACAGAGAGTCCATGCGTTGAGATAAAGATAGTTTAATAGGGAAAGCAAAAGCCAAGCACACAAGCAGACCAAAATGAGGAATTTATTCTCTGTTTCCCATGGGGAGGCAGGGATTCAGCCTCTCCAGGAGAGCAGGGCCCCTTCATACATAACGGTGACTTGAGAAGACAAACACCATTACTCTAAAAATACCCCCTTTCCTCCTTCTTCCCATTTTATATACTGAGCATGATGTCATATGGTCTGGAATATTCCTTTGGCCGGTTTCGGTCACCTGTCCTTGCAGTGACTCCTCCCAACCTCCCATGCCCCCTCAGCCTCCTTTTCAGAGTGACAGTAGGAAAAACAGAAAAGGCCTTGGCTCTGTGTAAGTCCTGCTTAGCAATAACAAAAACACCTCTATATTATCACCTCTGTGTTCAGCAAAAATCCAAAACACAGCTGCATACCAGCCCTTGTGAAGAAAATTAACTCTACCCCAGACAAAACTAGCACATTTATACATATAATTCAGGGCCAGGTTGGATGGAGGTCTGAGTAACCTGATCTAGTGGAAGGTGTCCCTGCCAATGGCAGATAATCTTTAAGGTCCCTTACAACCAAGGCCATTCATTTTTAATTTAGGATTTCTTGTGGGTTTGTTTTTTGTTGGATATTTTTTGTTTTCTCCTAAGGCTAAAATCCACAACAGTCTCATGTCTGATGGTGTGGAACACAATATTGGGAGTCTCTTTTGAAAAGTGAAATTCAAAAAACATGAATTATGAACCTGAATTTCTTGTACAATTATGATAGCATTCATTGTGCTTCACCTGCATGGACCTAAGAGTTAACAATCTTGACTTTCTTCAGTAAATGTACTTCAAGGATTCATTTCCCCTGTCTCATACACCTTCTAGAAACTGGCTTCTATATACGTGTGAGGGTTCATATTTCTCACTTTCATCTATAGGAACGCTGCTATATTTGATCCATAAAAAACATCTCACACAGCTTAAAAGACATATCTAACAGATGACACAAGTCCAAAAGAAGAGTATTTTTAAAATTACACCTTTCCCTTGAACTTAGGCAGTTGTCTAAGGCTATAATGTATCTTTTAAAAAATAAATATGAGTAGTTTTTTCTTTTATTTGGAAATGAGAACAGCCTGTAATGCTTGTGTTGTTGCTCCTGCCTACATTTTGTAATACAGCATTACACTACTTTTTCAATAAATTAGATTTGTGTTCAGTGTCCTCTTTTGCCTGAACAAATTCATACCCATCTCTGAGTTATAAAATGGACTTGGCATGTTGCAGGCCCATACTGCCGATTAGTAAGAGAAGAAGAAGAAAAAGAAGAAGAGGAGGAGGAAGTAATAGTAGGACAGGAGGGGTTAGATCAAGGGGCAGGCCCTTCAACGGAGAAATCAAAGGAAGTGAGGCAGATCAAACAAGAAACTGAAGTTACTCGGTCCCTGACCTCATCAGAACTTCGAGACCTATGAAAAGACTACAGCCGCCAGTCAGGTGAGCGGATTTCCGCCTGGCTGCTGCGATGCCGGGATAATGGGGCTGACAGTCAGCTGTTAGAAGGTCATGAAGCCCAACAGCTGGGATCCCTTGCCAAGGATCGGGAAATTGAAAGAGGAATTGGAAGAGAAGGAGCAATCTGCAGCCTTTGGAAACGGCTTCTCTTAAGCGTGAGGGCCAGATATCCATATAAAGAAGATCTCATGAAACCTTCATGGAAGTGGACCACTGCAGATGAAAGTATCCAGTACTTGAGAGAATTAGCAGTGCTGGAAGTCATATACAGTGATCTGAAAAATGACAGTGTCTCTAAGGATCCAGATGATGTCCCCTGCACATTGGCCATGTGGAGGAAGGTGGTTCAAGGTGCCCCTGCAGGATATTCCAGCAGCTTGGTAGCACTGTATTATCCACAAATGGATACACCAACTGTAGAGACGGCATCTTCCTGGCTCCAAAACGTAGAAGAAACTCTGGATACCTCCTTATCCCTATGAGCCAGCACCCCAG
>VZRZ01005623.1:0-31264 GCA_013398175.1 Climacteris rufus
ACCCCCATTCCCCGTCTCCCTGTCCTGCTGGGAGGAAGGTGACAGAGCTGGGAAGAAGGGAGGGGTGGGGAGAAGGTCTTTATTTGTCATGTTTTACTTCTCATTCTCTTGCTCTGATTTTCATAGTAATACTTTCAAGTAATAGCTCTAATTCAAGTCTGTTTTGCCCGTGATGGTATTTGGCATGTGATCTCTCCTGGTCCTTACCTTAATTCATTTATCTTTCGTTTTATTTTCCCTCCCCTGTCCAGCTGAGAAAGGGAGTGACAGAGAAGCCTTGTTGGGTGTCTAGAAGCCAGCCAGTGTCAACCCACAACACTACATATTACATAGGTCACTTTCGACACTCACAGGCCATGAGAGACCATTACTGCCTGACACTGGTACAAAAAAATTAATGATAACTGTTATATTGTGGTTACTGTAGATATGGGAATCTCTAGATCTTCCAGAGGAGATTACATGTATGGCTTACTGGTTGGGATTTCTGTGTCTCTCATTACTCTCAAATACTCTCAAAGAGTATCTCTATGGGAGATACTGAACTCTGCAAACAGTGAATAAGTCCTAACAGTATAGGTGCTGTGGAATGCATTAAAAATACAGAGCAGAAGTATTTAGGATTTAGTATTTATCAGTTTTGGGTAAGTACTTGTCCTGTCACTGTACCTCAGCCTTTGCAACACACTTTCCACGATATTATGTGCCAAGAGGGCTTGTAAATTCTGACCTGCTGTGACAAAAATGCATGGAGATAGTCTGGGTTTAGCACTGTGTCCAAATGTAAGCTCTTGTACAACCACAAATGTGTGTCTCTTACTTTAGAACTTACTACTCCAATTTGATATTCTCCATGCCATACTTGACATGGCCCCAGAAAACTTGAGTGTGTATTGAAATCTACTACAGAGGCCTCTAAGCTGTACTGATAAGCAGCCAGCATTGGTCCAGCTGTACTAACATCCACAGAAGCTAGTCCCAGGCAGTGACAACTTGGGGCCATTACTTCCATCTCCATGCTGTAGGAAAGACTGTTAGAGCAGCACTAAATACTGGAGTACCATAACTATCAGTAACATGGTTTAACCCAGACTGTCTCTACGCTTACAGCACAGACAACCCACACCAGAACAGAATGGCAAAGGGTAACAGAATTGATTACAGCTAAATAATTTTAGAATGAAGGAAGCTTCATAATACCATTTCTTTGGGAAAAAGTGGAAAATGATTTGGCAGAGAAAGTGAAGAAAGTAATCTCAGGTAAATACATGACAGAGATGACTTCCGCAGAAATTAGGAAACACTAATACATTGTGAAAATAACAGTACCCTCCAACCCTGTCACATGGGCTTGGCAGTGCTGGGTTGGTGTTTGCACTTGATCTTACAGGTCTTTTCCAACCTAAATGATTCTATGATTATATGTAAAGTCAAAATCATAATTAAACTCTAGCACAAAACAAAAATATGGGGAGAAGCAAGCTTTTGTTGACTGGTTTTGATGAGCACCGTTTGAAAAGAAACTATACGATGTGTACAGAGGAGCTGCCCATCTCATTGCCTGCAAGATAAATGTCTTTCATAATGTAATTAAGTAAATTAAAGAGCTAGAGGCAAAACGTCTGAGGACTCAAGGGTAATGCTTGGTTCTAAGACAGGCTTGTAATCATGGTAAGATGCACAGACAGGGGTATCTCAGAGCCAATTGCAATTAGAAAGACCAAAATTATTCTAATGTGCAAACGAGATCTAGTTAAGAATAATTTTCTTATTGAGAGAGCTGTGTTTTCTACAGTTTTGTGTCCCTTTCTAAAAGACCTATGTAGGCACATGGTATCACTCAGTACTGTAAAGCTAAAACCAGAGCAGCTTCCTTATGCAAGACGTTAATACACAATAATTTAAATAGCCGTTATTTTTTGGTTTGCATTTAAGTGGTTCCTTACATATAACTACAGCCAGAGCTTTGGAGTATGAGAGCTTTACAGGCATAAAGCAGAATGGTTTTCTTAGAGAATTATAGTACAAACAAAATTGAGAAAGGACATGCCAACATCAAGAACAGTAAAAGATGGCCAAATAATAACACAAAAAGCTTGAAAGCAAAACTATTACTCCTAAGAAATGAAGGAAAAGTAAGAGCCTTTCATCTTCTCCTGTCAATTGGTAACCGCTAATATGGATTTGACAGTAACTCCTGATATTTCACTGGCTGCACATCTGAAGGACGTTGACAAAAGAAAAGAGAGGAACAGTGGATCAACTTCTGCTTAAGAAGTCCACAAAGCGTGTTAAGTAACGAGGAGTCTAGCATAGCAGTGTTTGAACAAGGGGCATGAGGACAATAAGTATGGAAATTGGAGTTTGCAAGAAGCCACTGACTTCAGGAAAGTATTTTATTCAGTTACACATTCAGACAGAACACATGCACCAACGAATAACATGTATTTAATGTATGATTTACCTGTAATTGTGGGAAAGACCTAAACCCAGTAGTTGTAAAGACTTATGAGAAAAGATTCTGTATGAATGCTATCAGTAAAAGGAGGTTCAGTGTAAAACCTGGAAGCATGATCAGAACAGTGACAAAACTAAATAAAGCACATATGACATTTGATGAAGATGCCACACTGTGAAAAAATAAAAACTTGCAAACCCCTTCATTTTAAACCAACGTATTCCAAATGCTTTGTAAGCTCCAAAATGTCCACAGTTAAAAGCAATGATGACTGAGGAAAAAATCAGTACTATATTTCACATGATTATCTTAAAAAGACTACTGCTGCTACAAAGATTTTCAGCTCTAAATCAGAGGTTTAAGGCTTCAATTACGATATAGAATCAGAATCATACACCTCAAAAGTGAGAAAGAATTAATATTGATCCTGTTTTGTGCAGAAACAGAACAAAAAGAAATAAATGCTTCTTGGTTGCTGCTGGACAAAAATATCAGTGGGTTTAGTCTGATTTCCAACAGAAATGCAACTTATGGGAGTGCCACATCTATCCACACCTCATGTCATCTCAAAACATCTTTTGAACATCTTAATTGCAAACAAATCTGACACAAGGATTATGACGTCAAGCACAATGCTTTCTGAAAATTTCTTAAAATTGACAGTAAGTGAGTACAGAGACTGAAATGATTGTCATTGTCATGGGAAAATCTTCAGGTGCTCTGTTGCTTCAATCAGAATTTATTTGGTCTAATTTCTGTGGAATAAATTAGTGACTTTTAATGGCATTTCAAAACTAAACTCAGAAAAATGGAGTCCAATATTAAAATGCAGAAAAAACCCTACCAACATTTTTCTTTGTCTATACTAGCAGAAGTTCTTCCAAATCAGGCCATAAGGTACACCACAGGTTGCATGCCTTTGAACACTCTGTTTTGGTTGACTGGTGTGGTGAACACAAAAGGACATATTTTCAGGTGTCTAGCAAAACTAAGCTTGAAACATATAAATCATAATAAGGTAGAGATGTTATTGCCCATGGGTTAACATCTTTACAAATTAATAATTGAGTCTAAACTCCTGCACTCTAAATTTCTCCCCATACAACATTTCAGAAAAAGGCAAAGACAAGCCAAAAACTTCAAAACAGAGCCAAGCAGCTTAAGCAGGTCTGTGGAGCGACGTATAACCATGTCCACCATTCAGGATCACAGAATCACAGGATGGGTCAGGCTGGGAGGGAACCCAGTGGTTCATCTGGTCCAACCTCCTGACTCCCGCAGGGTCTTCCCAGAGCACATTGCTCGCAATTGTGTCCAGACAATTCTTTAATATCTCCAGTGAGGGAGACTCCATGACCTCTCTGTGCAATCTCTTCCAGTGCTTGGTTACCTGCACTGTAAAGAAATTCTTCCTCAGGTCCAGGTGGAACTTCTGTGCATCAGTTTCTGTCCATTGCCTCACGTCCTATTGCTCAGCACCTCTGACAAGAGCCTGGATCCATCCTATTGACATCCTCCCTTCAGATACTGATATACGTTGATAAGGCCACCACTCAGACTTCTGTTGGAGGCTGAACAGGACCAGTTCCTCAGCCTTTCCTTGTAAGAGAGATGCTCCAGATCTTTAATCATCTTTATTGCTCTCTGCTGGATCTGCTCCAGGAGCTCAATTTCTCTCTTGTCCTGAGGAGCCCAGAACAGGACACAGCACTCCATGTGAGAACTCAGCAGGGCTGAATAGAAGGGCAGGATCATCTCCCTCGACCTCTGGTGATCTTCTTCCTAAACCACTCAGTGCAGCCTTCTTGGCTGAAGGGAAGTGCTGGCTCATTCAGACCATCCCTGCTGCATTTGGGATTGATAAATTGCTCTAGGGGAAACAACTGAAAGACATTTTCTTAATTATTTTTCTAGACAACTTTCTTGTTAGAGCTAACAAGCTAACAGTGGTATTGGTTTATTTGGATGTTGAGTTGTTTTGGTTGTTGTGATTTTGGTTTTTTGGTGTGTGTGTGTGGTTTTTTTTATTTGTTTGTTTTTTTTGTTTGTTTGTTTGTTGTTTTTTTTTTTAAATTTGGCTGTATTTAGAAGTTGCTTTAAGCATTGGAATTGTTCATCAAGCACAAATACAGGTTGGATGGAGCTCTGAGTGACCCAGTCTAGTAAGTGGCATCCTGTGGATAGTCCATGGAAGAGGGTTGGAACTAGAGGATCTTTAAGATCTCTTCCAACCCAAAGCATTTGATGATTTTGTGTGATTAAATGCTTTGTAGACCAAGACTTCTAAGGCTACTGATAGGACATATATACTAGACTATCTTAAACAGGAAAGAAATATAAAATGCCTGATACATGGCAAGTTAACCAATTTGTCTCAATGAAATATTTTCATTTTATTTGTCAGGAGATAAAGACTTCTTCTGTGGAAGAAATAGAAAAAAAGCCTCAGAAAAGAGGGACAAAGGAGAAGAAAACAATGTAGAATATTTTCTTTTTATTCCTATACATACCTCACAGAACAAGAATAATGGGTCTTTTAATATATTGCTGATTCATATTATTTTAATCAGGTTGAAACAGAACTGAATATTCCTTGTGCTAGATGTTGTGCATGGGTATAATGCACTTACGCCCTTTCTTTCCAAGTATCTTATATGATGTATTTCAGTTTCTTATTATGATGGATTTCAAATTATTTAAGCATTTTTTGTTATGCAATTTGGTTTATCTCTGCAGTTCCTTCCATGGAGTAAATGAGCCTTTAGACTTTTAAGTATACATCTAAACTGGCAGCTCTAGACATTATTACCCTTTTGGAAATTTCTCTTAGAAGAATCATATTTATTATTAAGGAACATCTCTCAACACAGATTTTATGAAAATATCTTGATGATCATGGCAACTACTTCATTGACTTATCATAAGGTTTTATTCCTATTAAAATAATTCAATTATAAAAATGAATTGTGAAACAGGCACTGGAATAAATATTACTCAAAGTTCTTGTACCACAATCATTGTTACACTTTAATGTTTATACTCACCCTTAAACTAGTGTGTAAGAAATCAGTGCCATGTTACAAGTTTATCTTCATTTTTATTTTGCATTTCATAAAACACATACATAGTTTATACAAGCATTTAAAGAGATGATGCAATCATTATAGTTAAGTGACAGATGAAGCATTCCACCAAAAATAAACATCCAGTCATGGATCTAACATCTTAGATTCTTAGATCTAGATTCTTAGATCACTAGACCTAAGAATAAAACAAATGTTATCAATCATTAGTTTTTGTTGTAACCACTATTTCAAACAAAGAGAAGGAAAATTCATTCCCAGAGGCATGCAGAAACTTCTGTACATCTCCTAGAGCCTCGATATGATGCCTCAATGATAGATAAAAAGGTCAGTTGGCCTTTCTGGTGTGAATTCGAAGCAGAGAAAACTTTTTTTAAACAACTTCTGTTTTTTACAGAAGTTGTATGGAAGAAAAGGAGAATATCCTCCCTCTTTTTTGGTATTACAGACCTCCTTTGCATTTTGGAAACTAAAACAATACAGAATTGGCATTATCATGTGAGCTAGACAATCTGCTTTTACAGACATATTTGAACTTGAAGGTCAAATTAGAGTCCTGAAGAGTAAATGAACTGCAAGCAGAAATGTTGGGTTTTGTTAGTTAGAGCAAAACTGTTGCTATCTACACCTGTAAAGTCCTCCTTTCTAGTACAATGAGAGTATAACTAATTTCTGGTACAAACTAATAGTTGTTCTGCTTCCTGGTAAAAAGATACAGTCCTGTCAATTTACATACCTAACAAGCTAGAGAATTAATAAAATATTTTGGCTTAAATATTAATTTTGTTCCTGCAAAAGCAGTGTATTTTCTTTATTATTTTAGCAAAGACTTGCAGCGTTGAAATAACAGGTGTTTATTTTTTCCTTCTTCTTCTTCTAGGATTTGTGTGAAAGTATATACTACTACTTTTAGAGAAAATGTTCACAACAAAACGTCTGTAAAAGAGTGTCTATGACAGTGCTGCTATATTTTGGCAGCTTTGCATGAATATAGTATAGCAAAGAACGCATCTGAAATGCTTCTTGTCATTCAGTATAAATTTAAGGCAAATTACAGTGATATATAACACAATCTGAGCATACAACAGGCACTTTGAGAAGAACACCCACTGTTATCATTAACAAAGGTCTCTTCCCCAGTACTATACAGCAGAAAGTGGAGTAGACAACATGGAAGAGCGTTGGCCAGATGTGGGGCTTCGCTCCTGTTCTGAACAGCATCTATAAACTGTTAATAGCTCGATGTATCTTACCTCCACTTGAGCATCACAGCTTTCTAAAATACTAAGATCAATGTACAGATTTAAAGTTTCCTACCAGTCCCTTTGCTCCTGGCTTTTGCCAGCTCGAAGTTACAGTTCTCTCTGCTTATAAAGTAGACTTTATAAGTAGACTATTAAAAGTTACTCTAAAGTAACTGCAAAGACTTGTCTGTTAACAACAAGCAAAAGATCAACATCATGAAAGTCACAAAGAGTTTCTGGCTGCTAGATATTACAGAAAACTGCTCGCTGTTTTAGACAGACATATGAGTTTGCTGAACTGAACTCTCAGAACAGGCTTTTTCAAAAATGTCTTTAAATAATTTTTACACAAATTCCTCAGTGTTATTATGTAGCCATGACCAACCTTTCAATCATTAGCTGTGATGCTTATATGATCACTCAAATTTTATTAATACAATAATAAGTTTCCAACACAGGCTGGAGTAGAAGTGACAAAATTCTTGCTTTTTGTTCATCAGATAGAAGAGAATTTAGTCAGGGTTTGTAACAACTATGACCAAAGGAGGTATTTAATCCAGATAAGTTAACTCTGCTTTTATCTCTGTTCACCAGGATGCACATTATGGTATGCCCAACTCTAACCCTTCATCTGGACAGCCTTCTGGAACGTGACACCCTTCTGTCTGGGCTGGGTGCCCACTGTGTCCCTTAGACTGAGCCTACCACTCACCCCAAAATCAAGAGTTATGAATCTGAAAGTACCCTCTGTTTCCACAACTGAGTTATAGTTTGTGAGATATCACAATAAAAGAAAGATTCACTTAGTGAGATGAATTGCTTTAAAATGAGTTGCCATAAAATTAGGAACCTAAAGCTATATTTAGACAATTGAAGGACTGTCCCAGTTTTCAGAAGTTTCCTTATCTGGCTGGAGCAACTGGGTGATCATCCTGCTTAGAACAATCAGGCCACCTATTTATAGTGTCTTGGCTGAGTTTCTTAAAATCAATTTAAATATTGATTACTTAAATAGACTCCAACACTAAACAGTGTTTATAGTACAAGATTCAATTGCTCTGAAGGAAAATTAAGACAAGCAAAGGGTTTAGAAAAAGAATATATCTGAGAAACTTAGCTAATCAGATTGCATCACTGTTGCTTAATTTTTATTACCTACTAAGATGACTATAGAATAATCCTAGCTTCATCAGAATGAAATATTTTAATTCACTTCCTATGCAGTTCAGGATTACTTGAAATACAGTTCTTCCTTAAAATGCAAACAAACAAATCACAAAAATACATAAATATCTGTTTCTACTTAAAAAACAAACAAACAGGAAAATTACATTAGATTTTCCATTACTACAATTTTTCAAGAAATATAAATCTGTATGATTTTCTACAGAAGCTGTATTGCCTTTCTGGAGATTTTCTCAAAGTTGTAAATGACACTTTTAAGGGGAAAAAAATTATTTAAGGCTAAGACTTTAAGAGTCATCAACAACAAGATCTTTATCTGCATTTTGATAAATGATCTGACTCAATAAAACTTGCAGTTTGTAATCCACCTGTAGTAGACATTGCAATGCAAAATTAAAAGAAGAAACCACCAAAATGCGAAAGTGTTTAAGATGTCCTCATGCAGCAATAGAAAAAAATTGAAGTCCCTTTTGTTTCTTCTTTTCATGCAATCTTTGGAGACTAACACTGAAATTTGATCCTGTGCTATTCAAAAAAATAATACAGGTGGACCTGAATAACAAAATGCAGTTCAAACGTTCTGTATATTGTTTTTTCTAATAAATAATATCTAGAGGCTCAATTTGATTAATCCTCCTCTCCTCAACTCTTATTCTTTATGATATCTCATCAGGAAATTTATTGTTATCTTTATTACAAACTATGGTTCTGTACTGGCAGCAGTCAGCCATAAGCACTACATTCTTTCCTTGGTATTTTATTTCATCATATCCAAAGTTATCCAAATTGTGCAAAAGCTCATTTTCCTCAAATTTAACTGTTAGATGCCTCAGTCTGAAAGTGCTGAACATGGATGGATTCAAAGCAGTCAACTGTCAGTATTCTGAACCTGAATAAACTCTTTTTCCAGATACTTAATTTAAGCTGCTGCTATCTAAATCTTTTCTGTCTGATAAACAGAACAGAAATTATTGCTTATTTTTTATTTAATAGTATAAGTGAAAAATTTTGTATGCATGTATGCATCTTTCTGTAATAATTAGTAATTTCATATACCTGTCCATAAATACTTCATTTCATGCAGAGCAAACTACATTCCCTGAACAGGTATTAAAACATTCAGACTTTATTTTATGCAAGACATAAATTTTCTGTGTTGTATAAGCAGGATATAATACCCTACTTCATTTTTCCCCAGAAATTTATGAAGATGGTGAGGCCATTTTAAATTTTAGGATGGCATCATTTCTCATGAGCTTTCCTACAAAAGCCTTAAGGGATCTGAATAATGACCTCTGAAGATTTTGATCTTTTCTCTCTGCTACAATTTAATACCACACATTTTTCTTCTAAGGAAGTGTCTCACAAAGTCTTTCAGAAACTGAATATGAAAATCCACCCCCCAAGAAAAAAAAATCATAGTGTGTAAAGCTTTTTTTTTGGAATCGCAGTTTGCCGAAATACAAAAATCAAGCCGAACATCTACTATTCCACATTTCTCTGCCTGGATTAAAAAAGTAGGATGCAACTACAAATGTCAGTGCAATACACTGATAGAAAATTGAATCTTAGCAATTACTTATCTGTCAACAAAGACAACGATACCACAAAACATGACCTGTGATCTTAGAAGAAGGCAAGATTCTTGTCTGAGGGTTTAAATTTTTCAAAAAGTAGACCAGAGAAAAAAATTCACCTCACACATGAGATCACCTTCTCATATCTAAAGTGAATCTGAACCACGGGATTTAGCCTAGCAATGTACACCTTTCAGGTACACCTTACCTTGGCTGCTGAACTGCTTGTGCAATAAAGCATTCATTTAAATTCTCAAAATACATAGATTTATTAAAGTGAATACACTGCCCTATACTTCACATATTTGACCCAGCTTAGACATATGACATAATGAATACTTGGATCTGACTATGATAGCCAATATGCCAAATAATTAATCATCAGTAGACAAGGCATCTCAAAAAATTCACTGTTAACATCCTAAAAATACTTACAAGACTGACATCAAGAAGATATAAAGAGTTTGGAAACTTGTAGAAATATAAGGAAAACTAGAACACACAGCTTACAATGTTTTCATGAGAAGAACAGTTCACAATATTGACAATGAAATAAAGAACACTAGGAAGGGTTACTTCAGACTCATTGTTCTAAATGGTGTTAAACAACCTCCAATTCATTTTTGTGGCAAAGTACTATACACTAGTTTAATATTAGAATATTTATCCCCTTTCTGAAAAATTAAAGAAATTTCTAACACTGCCCATTACTATTAACATATTAGTTAAAGATGGTTTAATTTTTAATTATCTGCATTGACATCAAGAAAAGACACTACTTCCTACTTTGCATCTAGTATGACAGTGAGGGGAAAAATGGAAAAACTATAACAATAGTCCTACTAGACGGCAGTAGAGGACAGATCTCACACAACAGCATGCCTTGTAATCCTAGGACTCTCAAGTGAGGTCTTGGAAACTTTCCAATGTTAGCTAATAATTTTGATCTCCTTAATGTGGGCAGCATCCTATGTGCTACTTTAGCAGAACAAAGAAAGTCTTTTCTAACGAGGAAACATAATGGGCAAAGACAAAAGACCCAATACAGTGAAGCACACAAAGCAAACCAATGCCATTTAATTTGATTGTGCTGGGTTGGTTGCCTCTGTAAGTATGTAGTTGATAAACTGTGAGCATTTTTAGATGTATTATTTATGTCAGTTCTTCAGGCAAAAGCAGGGCATGTTTGGAGCAACAAAGCTCGCTTTTACACTACTCAAAGGCCTGCCAATCTTACAAAGAATAAAACTTGTTCAGCTACAAACTTTTGATTTTATGACTTTCAGAGTGCACTCAATGCAAGAGTAGGACTAAATTTTGGAACTTAAAGGACACAGGTTAATGCCCTCAAGCAGAAGATGTAACATAAAGCCTTTGTGAAGGGTATGACCAGCACAAATTCTTAGAGTGCACATGACAAATTCGAATCTTCTAGCACCTAACATTTTGTTACTAAAAAGAAGTCTTAGTCCTCATTCTGCAGATAAACCTTCAAAACTAATAAAATTTAACTGAGGGAGACAACCTGAAAGAAAAACTCAGTGATGCGAACTCTGTCCTGCTTAAGCCTGAGTGCAGTCTTGACTACAAAGTCCATCACTGTCAACTTTAGTCACTTAACCACAGATCATTTAGTGGATACATGGGGTACGAAACAGACTAAGATGGAAACTGGAGAGGCTGCTGTGAAGAAAATGCACAGCAAAGCAGGAGGTGTGTCAAAAAATTACTACCAGTGAGAGAAATAAAAAAATTTCTTCATACATAGTATGACATAGATATATGTCTGTACTTTGTGTTTGTAACCAAAACAGTGATGATTAACTGTGTTTTGGCTTTTGCTGAACAGAACTTCCTTTCTTGAAATGTTTCCTTTCCTATAGCTAAAAGGCTGGGACTGGGCTTGAGGTTGGGAGTTGATAGAGTCAAGACAGGTGACCCATACCACCGACTGTCACACTCAGCAATTAATCCTCAGGCAAATGAGGAGGCAGGGGGGAATGTTTGTAGTTATATTTCTCTGTGCAAGCAACCATTTCACGCTGAGGCCCTGATTCCCAGGAAGCAGTTGCACATCTGCCTGCTGATAAAAAGGAACAAATGAAGTCCTCTTTTTGCTATGCTTGCACACAGAGCTTTTAAATTGTTAAATTGTCACTATCTTGATCCATGAATATTCTCACCATTCTTCTAATTCCCCCCTCAATCCTTCAAGACAAAGGAGTGAGCAAGGGGCTGGGTGGGTGTTTGGCTGCTGGCTGAGGACAGCTTATCACAGCTCTGAAGGTACTGAGCAGATCTTACTAAGTGTTACTAATTAATCTTCCAAAGACCATACCTTGTCAGGAATAAAGATCCACCTATAAATAGTTTTATTTAAAATGAAAATAACTATCAAACAAAAACCAAGTCATCTGTTCCATACTTATGGAAGATAATTGTACAGCAAAAAAGATAAGAAACCATTATAATACCAAATTAAATAAGGTACACACGTTTTTAATAGTTCCTCAGCCTTCAGTCACAGTTCATTCACACTGCTCCTTACATTACTATATTTAAACTTTGAGTTTTAACAGTTATTTTTCTATGCCAGAAGAAAACAATTCATATTAAGTGCTTTTAAGCATTATCTAAAAATATCTTGTCAGAAGCCCAAACCAATACTATGATGTAATAAAACCCAGTGAAATCCTACTCCTATGATTTTTATAAAACCCTTCATCCTCAGAACTCCAAACTAAGAGGAAGAAAATCAATGCAGATAACATTGGAAAGGAAACTATGAACTTTCCCCTAGGTTTGTACTACATACCCGGTTTCAGCAGTACAATCTGTGTTCTTCCTGGCTCCAAATTTAGTCACTACTCCCAAGACTGCAAAGTAACAGAATCTGATAAATTAATGCCAAAATATTCTGCCTGCCTCATCTCTAGGTGTGGTAGATTTCCCATGACTGGTGACTTTCTGAGTGTCTAAAAGCGGTACAAACAAAAACTTAAATGGTATAAACAATAAAGCTCTGCCATGGCAGCCATGACACTCTGAAAAGAAAGGACCTCAGACATTGCCCTTAACAAAGAATATGATTTTGTTCCCATTTTTCACAAAAAGAACATTTAATTTTCTGTGTTCATAAGAAAAGCACATAATCTGACAATCTAATGATACATTTTTCTCAGTCTGTATTTCAAGAGGACAATCTTTCAGAAGTTTAAAAGGTATACATACTAACTTCAAAGACATCCTGCTGTCTCATTTTTCTCCTTTCACTCATTTGTAGAACAGATGCCATCATTTAGCTCTTCACTTGTATCAAATGAGATTACTTTATAATGGAAAAAATACCCTCAAATACTGATTTCATAAAATGTGTAGCTGCACACATAATTGTCATATGGCTATTTGATACAGTTCCTTGATACAGCGTTGCAGTTCTTCTCAGAATCCAAAGGTTAACAACATTCTTAGAAGAACTATGATTCATTTCAGTTAAAAATAAGAACAATTGTCACAAGACATTAAGAATCCAGGAAAAATCTTCAGAGAACATATTAATTACCTCTGCTCTTCCAGGTTTGAGCATAGCTGTTTTAACTTCAGTTTTCAGAATAGCAAAACAAATGTATATTACCGTCAGAAACTGTGCTTATAGACAGCTACTGTTAAGCATGAATTTGTTTTACCCACTTGACAAAGATTATTTGCCAACTAAAGCTTCAAATAAAATTATTTATTCCAAAGGGATTTGCAACAGTTATCCAGCAAAAAATTCATCTCTTAAAACTCAAAATCTATTACCTGAGTTAGAGCCTCTTAAGCACTTCTGATAGTATGTATTTTTAGTATCAGATAATACTTTGTTTTCAAGCATACCAATTTATGAATACTCAACATTAGATAGTCACTTATAGCTTTCAAATACAGATAACAGCTCTGTGAAACCATCCATCATAATTAATAGCATAGTCAATTAAAAATTATTTTACCTGCAAAATGAAACTAAATTAATAATTCAGACTGCTCCATATCACCACAATCAATGCAGTATCTTTTAGTGCAGCTGACAAAAATACTACATAAAACTATGATATTTCAAATTGGAGATTATTTGTGGTTTGCACCAGGTATATACTTAGATATATACATGCACATGTATATACAAAAGAAAATTTTTGCAATTGGGTAAGATGATCATTCAAACAAGGATACCCCAATATTTGGGTTTTCATCATTTTCATCCCTTGAAATACCCCAGAATTCCTAGTGCTCTGATGAAGTACCTATGCTGTACTCAGTACTGTCAAAGAAAATACTGCCTGGAAAATGTGACATGCTTAGTTTTGCGTCAGTTCTAACTTGATTTTGAATTAGCGTACCCTGGTCTTCCAGTGTTTCTAGCCTCACCACAGCATGTCATCGTTTTCACACAAGTCTCTAAGAACTTTTTCTCCAGCTGTAACCTCACTGAACTGCCTAATCATTGGTCTTCAGAGGAGGGTCGCTAAGATAATCAGAGAATGGAGCACCTCTCCTTTGAGGAGAGGCTGAGAGAAGGAAAAGGCCGAGAGGCTGGAGAAGAGAAGGCTCCAGGGAGACCTTATAGAACCTTCCAGCACAGGAAGGGACTTTCAAGAATGATGGGAAGGAACTTTTTACAAGAGCATGTGGTGACAGGACAAGAGGGAATGGCTTTAAAATGAAAGAGGGTCAATTTAGCTCAAATATTTGGAAAAAATTGTTTACTGTGGGGGTAATGAGGCACTGGAACAGGTTTCCAGAGAAGCTGTTGCTGTCCCATCCCTGGAGTGTTCAAGGCCAGGTTGGATGACGCTCTGAGCAACCTGGTCTAATGGAAAATGCCCTGCCAATGGCAGTGGGTTTGGAAATATACGGTTTTTAAAGTATTTTCGAAGCCAAACCATTCTGATTCTATAATCTCCACAATACATTCTCTTTTTCAGAGCATATTTGTAATTTTTTGGAATTCTGACATGACACTAAAAATTTTTTAGACATAAAATTAGAATGCCACTGACTCTTAAGTCCTTTTAAGTTCTCTGAAACATGACTGGACAATTTTTCTGCTATCAAATGATAAAAATATAGTAACTTCTGTAATTTCAGTTCAGTTTAAAAAATGCTTTTAGAGAGTAGTTAATTCTGTAGTTAACATGCTTATGATGTACTGTCATTCCACTAAAATCAAATTTAGTACAAAAGCAAGGAGCCAAAAACGAGAGTGAAAAAGTATCTCTCCTAGAAGTGAGGACTAAGTTCAGTCTTAGGGTACATCTTCAGACTTTGGTTATCCAACGTTATCATCATGCCGTTATCATTCAGGCACAACTACTAAGTAGAATGATAGTTTTCATTGTTCTTGCATCACTGAGTGTAAATCAAAATGTACCCCCCAAATATTTTAGTGTTTTAGGAAACAGTGGATTCACCAGATATATAGTTTGCATTGCACTTTTGCTATGTGTTACCATACCCATTTTTTAACCCAAGAATGTGCTCAGTGCCTTGTGGAAAGAGGGCAGTTGCATGACTAGATGAGCAGGCTGTTCTTTGTACCTAAGAAATGCTCTCTAAAATGACTGCTGTCAAATACTTCTTGTTACAGAAGTGGAACAAGCAGCTGGAACTAGGGGTTCAGATGTGTCCTTTCAGAACTGTAAAAATAAATACTTGTATTAATATCTCTTATAAATTCCCCCCATAAATGGTACTGCACAGATGCTGAAACTAATTTTAATTAAATAAGAATCGACACATTCTTCCACAGTACTGGTTATCCCTATCCCAGCCCTTCCCCCTGCAACCCAATATTGTAAGATTTCTTACATAACATGGGAGGAAATTCACTTCCAGAGTTTTCAAATTTTTAAATAATGTTTCAGACTCTTTTGCTGGAAAACAGTCCTTCTCCATACCACCCCTACCCAGTAATCCCTATCATTTCTATTGCAGGATAAAACTCCTATGGAGCCAAAATACAAACTCCCTGACTATATTGCAAAGCAATGTATCACTGTATATACTACATTAATTAATGATCTAAGCATGGATTGTTAAATACATTAAATATGTAAAGCTTCAAAAGCTCAAAAGCAGATACCGAAGTCCATCTTCAAAATTTATGGAGACAGAAGCTGGATCAATTTTATATTCCCATTACACAGTCAGGGTCTGAATACACAGTGATTATGCTCTAGCCCTCAATTTAATTCTGTTCACAGCAAACCAGTTCTGGATAATGTCTCATACATTTCCACTGAGAATAAGTACATTTTTATAGTCATCATAAGAAACACCCATCAAATGAAGAAGATTTGCTGATAGGAAACAGTGTGCCTGCAAACAACCAAAACTAACATAAGAACATTTTCCTATCAGGATTGTTAGATTATGGAACAAAAAAATAGCAAAAATCGTAAGTATAAATCCATGTTTTCATGTTAGAGCTCAGCTGATCTACCAGCTAACATTTGTTTTCCTCCAATCACATAGTTCCAATGATATTCTTAAGGTAGCTATAGCAAACTAGTGAACCCCGCATGATCTGATGTGGTACAAAAAGCAATACAAAAGTATTTAGTTCTAGTCTTTTTTTTCCTCTCTAAATCAGGGCACTGTGAAGTCAGATGAGACAACAGAAGTAGACAGTTCTGTCCAGAATTTTATGGGGGTTCCTTTTCATCCACTCTAACATGAAACTACCACCTATGTTGCCTACTCACACAATCATTTAAACTAAAAACATAATCAGATACTGGCATATTTTGGCACTGCCATGTCGTTCCAATGATAAGGTTCTGACTATACTTTTGAACAAAGGATTGTGCAAGTTTCCCAGAAAATAATTCACTAGTTTTTCCCAGAACATAAATTGCAATAGTGTATCACTGAGATGGTGAGTCATGTACCTTTCATTGATGTTCGTGCCTAACAAAAGCAAAACATCATTCCTGAAAAGTTCTGGTTCAGTCACAAATGCCCTTTGCCCATCCACCAATCTGACAGGCTGGTGTTGTTCAGACAGTCTAAAAAGAGTTACTAGTAGGAACTCTGCAGAAGGGACCACAATTCAGCATAGTACATGTATCATACCTTTAATTCTTTCTTGTGCCAAAAATCTAGCTTGGTTAGTAAGTTGTCAAAAGGACTTTCTTGCAAAGTCACAGGGCCCTTGAACTCCTAGTGAGCTTCCAAAAGAATGTGTCATAGAAGATGCATCTTGCACCAACACGCTCTATATCGGGTTGATAAGAAGCTTGCATTCAGCACAAATTTTTGTTGAAACAAAATTTAAACAAAGCAATGTTTTCTCCTGAGTAAGTTTGACACTAATCACAAAAATTTAATGAACACAAACACTCTACACGAAATTAGGGGGGATGACGTCCTTAGAAAAATTCCTCAGATCAGATGAAAAAACAGGTGAAGTTCTTGAGCAAACCATGGAATGGCTGCACTTTGTTTTCTACTAATATGTTTTAACTTCTTTCTTAAAAGTAAAAATATAGAGCCAAGTGAATAAAAGACACTCTTCATCCTGTGTATTCCACACACATCCATAAGTTCCTGGTCTATTACTTCAACATCCAAATATGGGTGCAAGTTGATGGGCACCACTCCTTCTTTCCTACTTCAATTGCACTAGTCATAGCCTCCAGTAAGCCTGCTCTGTTTCACCCCATTCCCTTTACTTTTTCATAGTCCTGCTTCAAACAAACCAGAATAGAAGCAGGGAAGGTACATGCATTTACATTCAAGATCCTCTACCTTTTGTTGTTCTTCCAGCTTCAGCTGCAGTCCTATCCATCACAGCAGGAGCATGACAAGAGACAGATCAAGAAAAAACTTTCTTAGACTAAGTGGTCTCACTCTTGAACTCAAGATGCACAGTTTGCCAATGAACTTCCATCCAGCTCTGCGCCAGGTCTCTTGCCTCTGCACACATAAGGGACTCCTTACAAACTAGAATGGTACACAAAGGAGTGCAGATGTTGATGTGAGCTACATCTGGGCCATGGTTCACTAGCTGAGGGGTCTTGCTACATAGGTTTCAACACCTATGGCACTAAAATGTACCATTTCAGTTCACATTCCATACATCATGTATGTGGCTAGGAAAATACTGACAAACTTTTTTATAGTATCCATTTTGAGGTATAAGAATTATTTCCTTCCATTATGCTCAAAATCACACTTTCTGCCTATTTTTCCTGAAGAATTACTTGAACAAGTGAACTCTACCTACAGTAAATGATGATTAAAAAGCACATGGCATACAAAAATACAGCAAATCTGTTCCCACAGAGCATGTACACCCATATCTGGAAAATGACAGAAGATTGATGGGAGACAAGTGGAAAAAACCCCTAACTTATTTTAAAGAGCAAATAAGAAACTGAAGATAAGGTGCTGAGAAAACACACGAGAATTCAAATAAGCACCTGCAGTTGTCCAAAGCTTTTTGGTATGGTATCATGTACAGCATATGGAAGGGCAAAAAAGGCAATCTGCTGCCAAGAACACAGGTTGAGTATTAGGTAAAGAAAATTTGGACAGATAAACAGATACTGTGAATCTCTTCTAATCAGATCACTGGATGTATTGAGATTCAAAATGCCAAATGAAACCTGTGCTAGAAGCAAGAGAAAAATGTATCTTTGTAGCTGAAAATTATGAAACAGTGGTATAGATAAAGAGAATAAGAGAATTCCTATAATGTTCTGCTGAAGACAATAAGTTGTTCTACTGCTACTGCCTATGAACAGGTTATACAGAAATTCAATCTAGAGAAAATGCAGAGAACAACTAGGAGTCCATCTTAGCACTCTGGCTAAGCAACTACCTTCTAATGCATCTTTCCATTATAGAGTACGATTATATTTCATTAATAGTGGCTCAAGTTAAACCAAAGAGATCCTCATAACATTCTGTCCCCACTGTGTTGGGTCACGTACGGCACTTTTCAGCATGTATCCCCAAAATTCAGTACTGCTTACACATTTTTATTAAAACAGTTTCCATGCACTAGTCAATGTTACATTTATACTTAAGTTAAAGGGAATCGGGTTACTTTTAGAACAAAAAGAATCCAAAAGACAGACATCCACACAGTAGTTAATGCCATTCTAAATATGGATATACTCCATAGATGAACAGATTTCAATCCAGGAAAATTAATCTAGTAGTAATTCTAATGCATTATTTATATCCTCCTAACACAGCTTACTTTTAGAAACCAGATTGGTCTGTTGTGCTGCACTGCAGATGGAAACAGCAGCATATTGCCACAGCAACTACAAAAATGGTGTTCTGCCTTGCAGTTTAGTTTTAATGGTTCTGTGATGAAGAGAATTGATCATCTAGATGAACTCTCTTTTTGTTCAGCATTTTTTCTAATGCATAAACCCAAAATTCAGTTTGCTAATACATCAAAAGCAGTATTCCTCTTTAGTGTAACATAACTGACATACTCAATTTAGTCTGGATTTTGGACTTACTGCAAAAGAAGCACTACTTAACAGTACAAGCTGTGTCATTATGTGGCCAAGATGAACTACTAGGTCTGTCTGTATCTACTCTTTAAACAATCTCTTCACATATGTTTTTTTACAACCTTGTCTGTCCTGTAGAAAGTGAGATGGAGCACCAAACTCCCTTCACCAGTGGAAAAAAATGCAAACAATAAAAACCATATGCAATTGTCCATATGCAATGTCACCTTTTCCTCTTTGCTATTCTAGAGTCTTATTTTCCAATGTTGTCAACAAAACAAGCAAGTAGTTCTCTAAACCATAGTTAAGTGTGCTTGATATACATCAGACTTGAGGAATAAAAGCAAATTAATCTGATCGAAGAACAGCAGCTCCTATGTAGGACATGCTGCTTCAGGATGTGCCAGTGCTGATTGGTCTGTTGCAGTGGGGCTTGGTTTCTACACATTTTTGCTTTATGACTGGTATTTGTTCCTATTACAAAGTTCCTGTACAGCATTTCACACATTAGAGCATTTAGGAGTCTCCTTTGCATACCTAATTTTCTAAAATTTACTAAACATTAGCAGTTATCAGAAAAAATAAACAACTTACCAAATCATAAACTGTGGCTGGAATAGAAAAAGAGGGCAGCAAACGTGGAGAAAACACACAAAAAGGAAGACTGTAAATTTATTTCCTTATGAATGACCAGCACACAGCTTTTAGCTTTTTCCAGGATTATAGGTGTAAGGTTTCATTCTGTTCATACATTGTTTTGCTGTTTTTTTAGGAAGCATTCTGCTACATCCAATTGGAGCACCGTCAGAATGCTCCAAAATCATTTATTCTTTCTAGTTCAGGGAGTCCACTGAATCGAACATGCAACATTGCCTGGTTTCTTTCACTATTTAATGTATTTTTCTTCCTTCACCATGTCTGACTTTTTGATGTTTTAATGAATGCTCTTTGCTCTGTTTCTTATTAATTAAATAGTTTATATGACTTACTTTCTTAATCTATAGATTGCTTGGCTTGAAAACTAATATTACAAGAAAAACAGTGGGGTAAGCACATGGAATTTCGTTTTTCTAGTAAAGAACATTTCAGAATTGCACTATAATTCTAGCTCTCCTCTTCCTGAGATGTTGTAATTTTAATCTGAAAATGGAAACTGAGATATTCTAAATTACACCTATTCTTGATCTTCTAATTTTACTTTTTTAAAAGTCCATGAAATTCTTTTTTATTACTCTTCTTTGGTTTTTGTTTTGTTTTGTTAGCAATTTCTCCATTTTCTTTACAGCTTTTATCAAAACACAAATTAAAATTTTTGCATTTATGGAAGAAATTGAGAATCTTCTTTCTTCACCAGTTGCTTCCTCTCAGTTTTCCTTAGGTAAAATCCCATTTTAGTTCCCAAGCTGCTAGCTAATTATTTTCAATTTGTTTTAGAATCTGTATTAGCAGTGCACTTTAGCAAGAAGTCTAAATACAAAGCAAAACTCAAAATAGCTTTTAAAAACTACTGAACAAAATACAAATGAAACAAAAAATGCCATTAAAAATTGAGAGAAGCATAGAATTATTTATTTAGTTGAGTGTTCATTATGTCAAATATTTGATTAATAATCATACAAAATTGATTAGTTTAAGTAGTGCAAGCTCTCCTCGCACAGTATACAGAAGAAAATGAGATATATAAAATGTGAAAAGAAGACCACTTCAACTTTTTGACTGGCAAAATATTAAGATTTTATTAACTTTTTATCAAAATTTTGTATTTATTTTATAAAGACTGCAGGGAGAAAGCCTTGCCTAATTGAGTAAGTTTCTTTTGACTGGTTCATTATGGGGTTCATTTTCAAAAATGTAAGATCACTAATGAATCAGGACATTTAAATGAATCTTCATTTTCAGTATGTCCAAATGTTTTCTTGCTCATACTCCAATCTCCAGCCTCTAGAAATAATACATCCTGTCTCCTAACGCTCAAATGAGAGGTAAAGTAACTTTAAATAGGGGAACTGATAAATTTCTAGCATTCTCATAAAGCAGATATACTCTTGAAAGCAAATGAAAAGAGAAAGAACCTCCCCCATGCATTCCATCTCCCATGATTCTAAATTGCATTAAATGTGAAGCATGTTTTTAGCTAAATCATTTCTAGAGGAAACCTTTCCCTTCTGATGTGTAATCATTACAATTTAGGTGTAGATATAGCATTAGAGAATCACTTGATATCAGAAAAAGCATTGTTCCAAACAAAACCTTGGCAATAGCTACCTTTAAAAAATTATGTTGTCACAGCTTTACAGTCATAAGGGTGTCAGATCACAGCACAGGAAACTTTAGTTTTACCTAACTTGCTGGTATAAACTTGTACTTTGGATGTTAAACAGACATTCATATGCCAAAAGACTGAGAGCTTCTTCAACTATAACAGTAGGTGCAATCTTTCTTTACTTCTGAATTATTTCCTTAATTCTGAAGTGCTGTTACCATACAATATCTCCTCAGTATTCTGCAGTACTATATATAAAAAGTGATTTCTCCAATTTGCTACCTGAACTTTGCCATTTCCTACTAGAATCATTGGTTGCTTATCTACTTCAGAAGCAGTTAGTTTGAATGAAATCTTATCTGTTCTGCTAGCATGATGTCTTTAGGATGTGTACACTGACTTTTACCCAGTGACTGTTTGCAGTTTTACCTAATATAGTGAAAGAAACGTAAAGAAAAAAATATTCTCAGATAGCATTATTTTCTCCCAAAAACAGACATGAGGAAAAAAAAACAAACAAAAGCTTAGGAGCTGAACACCATAAAAGTTAGTGGGCAGTCATGGATTAAAAACATTCATAGATACATTGACTACTCCAAAGCCTGAAGAAGTAGTTGTGATTTCCTCATCCCTGGAAGTGTTCACACAATGTTGTTCGGAGTATGAGCAATGCTCCTTCTAGTGGCTGGCAGAGGGCTTAAAATGAAATGATCTTTAAGGTCCCTTTCAATCCAAAGCATTCTATGATTCTGATTCTATGGAATAATAGAGAGCTTTAATTATCCTAGATGCTAGGATTTTTTTTCCCAGAAAAAAAATTAATTAATATGAAGAACCAAATCCTGCACTCAAATCTCCATACAAGCCACATTTAATTTACCTCAGTTACATGTATTCAGAAAGCTTAATACCCTGAAAACCAATGAGAAATACAAAACTTACTCAGACTCTTAGTCACTGAGAATGAGTCAGTAACAATTCATAAAAATGAAAAACTAACAGTACAAAATTGAGTTTTTTTGTAAAATTCTACCAAGTTCTCTCCTTGCTGTGTATTTGACGTTGTTCTTCTGGTAATACACAGTATTACCAGAAACTCATAATATAAAGTACTCTTGTATTCTTGTTCATTCCGTTGTTGAACTTTGATTTTCATCTGCCACAAAGCATCTTATATAACTGCAATTTAGTCTGCTCTTCACCCTATCTGTGTAATAAGAATCACTGCTAAAATTATGGGATTCACCTAACTGCAACATAACCTGAAATTATGGGATTCACCTACCTGCATCCTCTCTAACCTCTCTGTAAGTCAGCCTACCTTCACAAACAGGTCATTGTCTTTCTCAGCTGAGGGACTGCAAGTTTCATAAATTCTTGTGATCTAAGTTCTCTGTGAGCTTCTAGAAAAACTAAAATAATAGGTTCTAAACCTCATACCTTAAAAAAGAAAGAAGGATACAGTAATTCTATAGCTCTAGGCTGATCATCAATATTTTCTTGGAATAGAAGCCAATATAGCCTTCGAACAGCAGCAAAGATCCTGTGGTTATTTATTGAAAAAAACACGATTTTTTTCTTTCAGTCAGAAATAAAATATGTTATTAATTTTGAATAGCATTTCGTAGCATGGGATGCTACCTCAGCTATCCTTTGGGATGTAAAACTGTCAGCACATTTCTATTTAAGATAGAGGTGGCTGCATTTGGAGACTTTGTGTGTCCTTCTTCAGAAAAACTACAGATTACCAAGGATGTAAGAAAAGCACAAATGTGAGGCAACACTATTGCCTCTTCTTAGGATACTAACCACCAACGCTGGCCTGGCACAGCAAGTAGCAGATGATCCCCTCCCTCTTTTGCAAGGAATTCCATGGAATTCCACTATGCTGAGATCATTCTAAAATATCTGTACATTCTAAAAGCATTTTATAGACAAGCAGCTTAATAATACATATTTCATTTAAATGAAGGAATACATATTTCATTTAAATAAAGGAAAATGAAGGAATAAAATATATTAGAATACATACAGATACACTGAGACAATCCTGACATACTGTTTTTATCCAGTAGCATCCTGAGCAATTTTTCCTCCTTTCCAACATGCATGAAGTGTTAAGTAGTTTACAACACAGCTCATAATCAAATGCAAAGGCTCTTCCCACAAATTTGCAAAGCTGTCTATTCCACTTGTTACTATTAACACCAAATTTTGTAGAAGACATGTCAAATAGTAGAAGAGGTCAGGTCAGAAAATACCCTCAAAAGCTGTAATCATAAATAATGTCATAAAAGGACTGCAGCTAAAAGTAATTAAACTCTAAAATGTTAGAGTTTAAATGCTTGCAACAAGGGCTTCAGGTGCACCTCAGAAAACAGTAGCTTTCACATGCTATTTTACTCAGATAGAACTTCCACAGAAATCACAACTGCAGTTTAACAAAGGTAAGTCATGCATTTGGGCATGAATCCATCCTTCTTAACACGATGAGCAGAGCTTAATCCAGTATATAATCAGGGACAGAATTAATGTGCTAGTAACAAAACTCACCATGTAGTAACATTAGTTACAATCAGAGCAAAAGCAAAGATAAGACAAATTTTGGCTCAGCAGCAACCCATGTCCAAAATTTCTCCCCTCCTTTTATCAGCAAGTTAAAAAAGACACTGCTTCCTGTAACCACATAGCCCTGTAATCTAGTATTGTTGCTGTAGGAACTGCTGCTGTAGGAGCCACTAGCTCAGCACCGAACTGGAAAGGCATCAGGGCTGAGGCTACCCGTGCTTGCTGTGGCTGACTCCCCTTGCCCTGCCAGCTGCTTGGCTTTACTTTGTTTATCTGTGATTGCAATTTTTCTGACTGACCAGATGTCTGCAGCTGATTTGTTTTACTTTTCTTATCTTTCTATGGTACCACAACTGACAACAGTTATTTCACGTATAAAGAGATATTTGCATCGCTAATATAAATGATGTAGTGCAAATAAATCCAGGGCTGCTATCAATAGCAGAGATCTTGAGAAATGGAGATCGAAGATACAACATGGAGGAGTACACACATGGGATCACATGAAATGGGGCACTGGGTTGGCACTGGAGACTACAACAGCTATGAGAAACTTCCCAGAGGTCTATTAAAGAAATGCAGACTTGACCTTGCACAGAATTGGTTTTAAGGATAACAAACGGAACAAAGTAACTATATCTTACATACATACATAAAAGGTACCACATAAGGTAATTTGGATTTTACATGAAACTGCAGCTCAGTGAAGAGAGAGCGAAGGTACAGAAGTGCATTATGAAACACACAAAAATGACCACAAACAGATTCTGGGGTAAATAAAAAGAAACCATCAACATGAACTTCATGTTACATTCAGTGAAGGACTTCAAATATAAGAGCTGCCCCTTTTGCCCTGTGTTTCCTCTTTCCTTATTTAAAACAACTTCTCCAGAGCCTCATATTTCCCTAAAAAAAGTCTCAATTGAAACTTTGTAGGTACTGCTTGCCTACTCTGGCTGTGATTTAATTTCACTTCCTTCTCTTCCTGCTTTACTTTGGTGCCAACACTAAATAATGTTTTCACCCCTCCAGCAGCCAGCTGAGGAATCCATAAACAGTCTGAGGATAATTCTTGTTATGAGTATCATCACAGAAAGAGTGACTGAAATCCATGTACATAAATGCATAACTAGACACTTGACGGATTTACAGTTTCAACACAAACATGACAGTGCACAAAAAGAATTGTAAACCAATGTGTACATGAAAAAGAGACTTGCATAGATTAAGTGAACTGAAAAAGAGACTTGCACAGATTAAGTGAACTGAAAAAGAGACTTGCATAGATTAAGAGAACTTTGGTCACAAGTTCAACCTTTAAATCTTGGTGCCTTCACTACAAGACTGTCATTTGCTAGAGGATATCAGCATGAACTTGAACACTCAAGGCTGCAGGGCAAGATAGCAGCACCTGACAGTGTGGATAAATAATGCAGCATCTCACCCACCTGTTTATCTGGAGTTCAGATTAACTCTGGGAGCATGAAAGCAAACTGACTTTCTGGAAACTGACCACTAGCCATCTTTGTAAGATAAAACATTGATGTTTTCAAAAAGATACAAAAGAACCAGTGACGTGTTATTAAGAAATGAAGCAAAACTGCCAGTATTTTTCTCTATGAATCAGGATCCGTTCCAGGCAGATATTGCAGTTTTGAAGCTGACCACATAGTCTTCCTCTGTGTAAAATGATTGTGAGAAAAGCAATATAATTGCAGAAGCCACAAATGGTATTTTTCTGAGATCTGTCAGAAAATTAATACAAACTTCATGCATTAGCAAACAAGGTAAACATATAACAAGATACACACAAAATGGAATTTATAAAAGAAATACTTAATCTTCTCAGCTCTAGAAACCATAACAAGAACCATTACTAATATTGGTAATTCCTAAGTAGCTATCATCATACCCTAACAATTTATATAATTACCATGTGCTAACAACGTAATCATACCCTAACAGAAGCCTAAAAATCCCCCATGAACAAAGATGTGCACACACATACACACACACAAAATGCAAGCACAGGCAGTAAGAGTTGTTTGTGGAACAGACGAAGCTTGGGTCCCTCTGCTGTTAGCTAGCTAGTTCAGTCATGCACCTGCACCTCATAAGCTGCATCAGTGCAAGCCTCTGGAGGAAGTGCAGGCCAGGAGCTCACAGAATCACTCCTATTTAGAATTCAGGGTTTATATACTTCAATTTATATTTATTCTTCATTTATATTTATATTTCATTTTTATTTATACTTCAATTTTATATTTATTCAGGGTTTATATACTTCAACTGAGTGCATTCTGCCGCAACACAATGTTTATGTCCACACTTTGCCTTTCTGCAAGACAGATAAAAATAGTTCAACAGATAGCTATCTCATTATAAAAAAACCTTTGAAAAGCAGCCCATACATTTACATAGAAATTCCAAAGAAATCTACATAGAAATTCTGCTCTACAGAAAAGCCTTATCAAAGATAAAAATGATGTGCTCAATATTTCTAATAGAGACATCTTTGAAGCTATTTACCTCACATCAGGGTTCTACTGCACCAAAGTACTTCTTAGAAGAGTACTTAAATGATATACTTCCCATTGTCATTTATAAAAACTTTTTCTCCATCCAGCCAGAGGTTTATGGGTTTTTCTCTGTAAAGTTTTACTGATTGATTAAGCATACACGGTAACTATGTTATTAGAAAACATGGTTACAAAGTACCACAGACCAGCTTTCTATTCGAAGTACCAGTGTGACAAAATGCACACCTTTACAAGGAGGATTGTTAGAACAGTGAAGAAAAAGGACAAAGAGTAAAATTTGGAAAAAAAAAGGAGGATACCAGTCTGACATGAGAGGTTAGCAGCCATGAAATGGAGTGCGTGGAAGAGGATAATTCCCATTTATGATGCCTTTGACTGTACAGAGGATGTGATTTTCTAGATTCACATATTCCTGGGAAGATACTTCAGCACTGGGAAACACAGCTGCACTAGTCACACATGCTGCTTGACACACTCTAAGAAGTAGACCCATTTAAATATTTCATGCCATGATTGCAGACTCTCACCAAGGTTAAAATAATCAATGCAAAACCAAAGTATCTTCTTCCGAAAACTATTATTTGAAGCCAATCACTTAGTTTGTATACTAATTTTGAAGTTTTTTTACTTTGTAAACTGTGTTTACTGGTGAGACCTACCAGATGTATCAACTGTATATTATTTTCTATAAACTATTGTTAGAGACTTAAAGATCATAATTGCCTCAAACATCGTTAAGCTTACCAAAGGACTTTGCCCCTGCTGGCAAACCGTATCACGAAGCAACTGCTCATCTGTGACTACCCTGCTGCCCCTGCACCCCACCACTGTTGGATATGCCTATGAATTTCTGGAAATTTGGACAGCAAGTTTAGCCACGTGATGGGAATTTGAGATAAGATAAAGGTGGTAATATTGTCCAATTATCTCAGACTACCAAGAAGTAACCAAGCTGGGAAAGCACTAATAATGAACACAAAGAAACCACAAGGAAGGACAACTCAGCAACTGTACTGACAAACAGCTCTGACTGGGTCCAGAAGGGGGAGGCCATGGTCCACTGACTCAAAAGAATAGGAAGACTGAGCACAGGACTAATTAGCTCTAGAAGAAAAGGAATAATTTAACTAATAGAATAGGAGAACTCTGTGCCTAATGAGCATTATTTCATTTATTTGCTGAAATGTGTAAATGGTGAGAAGTTTTGAGTGACCTTGTACACCCACCACTGAGAAAACCAGAAGGAGAGGACCAATGGGATGATTGGATCTGCAGGTGGTCATAACTTAATCTGTCTCTCTGTTACTCTCTTCCTCTCACCACCTCTCTTTTTCTATTTCTTTCTATATCTCTCTACCTCCCATTTACTGTTAAATGAAACCCATACCATTGACTTCAGCAGATGGTCTCATTTGTACCTTAATTTGGGCAGAGGCATCTATCTAATAATGGGATCTTAACTTATTTTGGCATAGTTGGCAGGATACTGTTCTCTGATCTGAAGTGTCTTTGACAATGGTACAATTCCCTCTGGGGGATTGTGTGGCTCCTTCTCTGGGAAGTCTTGGAAAATTTGCCACAGCTTTCCTCTGAGGAAGGTTGTGTGGTTCCTCCTTTGGGAACCTTTGGAGAAAACAGCAGTCCATGTGGCCAGTGAAAAGAAAATATTTTGTTGTCCTTCCTTGAAAAATTAGTTGCTGCTCTACCCCAGCATTGGAGTTGACACAAGAAAAATTAAGCTGTTGGTTATTTATAATGAGCTATTGGTTATTCAAAAATCTGAAGATGAAATAATGCTATAGTTCCTAACTTTGGTGAAAAAATTGTACTTTTGGTTAAATGAGGAAAATTAAAAAATAATGGAAGTAGAGGCATTGCTTGCTGCCAAGCATGATCATGTCCCAAAGCTTCAGGCAGAGCTTTGGAATGCACATAAGAGAGAGGGAGAATCTTATTGGAAGAACTGCAGGACATAGAACCTGTAATATTCTCTGAAACATGATCTTGTAACTCAATCTTTTTTGTTTCACAGAGAAGCTGGGAGACAGTGAGCGAGTCCATTGTGCTGATTAAGAGAAAAATGTAACATTTGCATTGATATCTGATGATGAGGAAGTATCATGTTGGACCTTAATTAAAATTGAAACCACAAATGATTGCCAGGATCAGCAAACTGCTACTAAAATGGTGTTGTATAAGGCTACTGAGATATCAAAGTTTGGCCATAAATCAGGTGACATTGAAATCCGTTCAATATTAATGCAGTGGAATATTGAGAAGCTGGGTATTCTTCCCGGATGGCAAAGAGTTAAAATCACTGGAGTAAATGGAACAAGTGTTATCTGCCAAACTGATAAAGTTAAGTCATGGCGTCTGGGTGAGAAGCTGAAGTCTGCTAATCTTAACCATAAAAGAAATCCAGATTATATCGTTGAAGAACTCTCTATTCATAAGCAGGGACCCTTCTCAAATTTTTATAAGCAGTCTTATTTCCTCCAGACATGAAATCAATCGGAGGAAACCCCCCTGAAAAGATTAGGGAAGCAACAAGAGTAGTGCACCAAGCACTTCATGAAACAGAAGTTAAAACTCCACCTATCAAGCTCAAGGAACTAAACAACTTGAATTATTAAGGGGTAACTTGCCAGGGAAGTTTGTCTCTCTTTTTCTAGGAGTGCCAGCACCCACCCCACGCCCTCCTGCCCAAACCTGAAGATCAAAAGAACCAGTTCCAAGTGGGTGCATTGCCAGCAGATTTACGTAAGAAAGCCGACAGAAGGCAGTCAAGAAGATACGAGAATGACTTTTCCTTTAGACCCTTCTACCTTTGTGGTAGACACAGGACCTTTGAATCACCACTGGCTGCATTTTCCTTTCTTCTAATAATATGCCTGTAGTAGGCCGAATTTTCACTTTCCTTTTTCTAAGAATCTGCCAACAGTTGTGATCAAGCTGTGTGGAACCAATGAAACTTTTAATTGCCATTATAATTGCTTGAATTATCAGCTTATTAATGTTTGTGATTTGTATTTTCATCGTAAGTGACTTGTTGGGAGACCATATATTAGTCAAACCACTTTATGTGTTGTTAGTTTGATTTTTGCCAAGTTTATTTTGTCTTTTACTGGGAAAAAATTCTGTGGGACGAGCTGATACTTCTGTGTTAGGAGTGTATAATTTCGTCTGAAACAAATTTAGCCTGGTAGTTAGTATAAGAATTTATGCATATTTGGAATCATACAAATAAGTGTTAACCAGTTCTGACTCGGAAGGCTTTAGATTTATGATGATTTGGCTAATTTTTTCAGAGATATTTATGAGCGAACTGAATAATCCTAACAAAACTAAAGACAATGTTACATAGGAAATGGGTGACCATTTTCTTCCTAGACCAGAAGGACAGACAGCCATGGACTGCAAACAGGACATGGGTAAAATACAGAAAAGCCTTTTCCCAGCTCTTAAGCAACTTTATCTGTGACCACTTTTGGAACCAAATATGTTATTGATTTTGAGATGCTCCAAAGCAAATCAGAGACTTGTATTCCCACTTGAACATGCGTAATGTACTACTGGGCTTCCTACCATATGTCCTAATAATGTACTTTAATTTTACCTCATTTATTTTTATTTATGCTAATCAATATGGTAGCTATAGTACATTCTGCACAACACATGCTTCTCATTTGTGGGTAATTTACTGTGGCAGCAATTCTACATGAATGTGACAAGGGTAATTTTCTCACTGAAATAAAATAAAGAAAAAGGAAAACACAACCTGCAATAATATAACTAAACTTGAAAGGGAAATAATTTCATTTATGACCTTGCCAACAGTAAAGCCACAGCTTTGTTTTGTGTCAGGATTAAATGGCAATATACTCCATCTCCTGGACAGCAGAGTACGGGCCCAATGTAAAGATGTGTTTGCATAAGAACCTTTTGTATGAGAGCTCTTTCGTGTTTTGTATGAAAACTTTGTAAGCTAAAAATTAATTTTCCATGGTTTATAGAATGACCCGGCTGGACAGGAACATTACCTATAAAATTCTTTCAACTACATGTAGATGTGGTTGAGAGAGAACATTACGTTAAAGACTGTGAGGTATGTAAGCACACCTTGTCAACACATCCATTCACACTTATTTCAGTGTGCAAAGGTAATCAGTTGTACTATGGGACCTGAAGATCTGCTTCAGAGTAGGCTGATTGACACATCTTAATATATGACATGTATGTGTTGGGGATACCCCTCTATGGGATTTAAAAATCAAGACGCACTGTGCAATTCTATGGCTAATTTGGGCCCACATCCAATAGACACAGTATTGTGGACTCCATCACACCCACTACCCATTAAAAAACACTCTGATCCTTGGGAATCACTTGTGTTATTGCTTCTGCAGCTTTTGTCTTTTCTCCTACTGTCTACTATCTTCATCACCACTGTGGACAACCCATGAACTGAGAAAAAGTCCCTGGAATACAGTGTTTGAGTCACAGGGTGATGTAAGGGAAAGTCAACTCAGCAACTGTGCTGACAAACAGCTCTGACTGGGTCCAGAAAGGGGAGACCATGGCCCACTGACTCAAAACAAGAGGAAGACTAAGCATGGGACTAATTAGCTCTGGAAGCAAGGGAATCATATAACCCTTAGAATAGGAGAACTTTACCTAATGAGCATTGCTTTGTTTGTTTACTAAAATGTATAAATGGTGAGAAGTTTTGAGAGACCTTGGACCCCCACCACTGAGAAGACCAGAAAAGGATCAACGGGATAATGTTTGGATCCATGGGTAGTGATAATTCCCCTCCCCTCCCCTCCCCTCCCCT